>CAUYTI010071251.1:0-10963 GCA_963575145.1 Galago senegalensis
GTGGCGGGCGCCTGTGGTCCCAGCTACTTGGGAGGTGGAGGCAGGAGACTCTCTTGAGCCCAGGAGTTGGAGGTTGCTGTGAGCTGTAATGCCACAGCACTCTACCCAGGGGGACAGCTTGAGGCTCTGTCTCAAAAAAAATAAATAAATAAATAAAATAAAATAAAAGCCCTTAGATGACTTTTTGGGTAGCTCTTCAGGTGCTTTTCACACTCTGCCTTTTGTTACAATAGTTTCATAGCACTTGTGTTTGGAACTGGAGGGTACTAAAGAACCTAGGCCAGCTGTAAGTGGTGCCACTCCAGTGAGAAGCTTGGCATTCTGAAGCCAGGCCTAGTCTCCTTCTTTCACACCACAGGGGGTTTCCATTTCAGTGTCTACCCTTAGAGTCTCTGTGTCCTGAACCACCTGCTGCCCAGCTTGAGTGCCTTCTACACAGAGATTGCTCAATGATATTTCTGTAGCCTTATGCACCTGGCGCTCTATTGTGGGGACAGACTCTAAGGCACAGTCCCTCCCTTCAAGAATCCTGCCAACCCTGTGGTCCACGGAGAATCGGGACCTCCCAGAGCACGCTGGGCTACCTCATTATAAAGGAAGACCACATCAGGCCAGGTGTGGTGGCTCATACCTGTATTCTAGCACTCTGGAAAGTGGATTGCTTGGGCTCAGGAATTTGAGACCAGCCTGAGAAAGAGCAAGACCCTGTCTCTACTAAAAACAGAAAAACTAATTAGGTGTTGTGGCAGGCATCTGTATGTCCCAGCTTGTCAGGAGGTTGAGGCAGAAGAATCAAACCCAGGAGTGTGAGGTTTCTGTGAGCTATGAGGCCATGACACTCTAGCCTGGGCAACAGAGTGAGACTCTGTCTCAAAAATACATACAAACATATGTACATACACACATACCAACCACAGGCTCTGTTCTCCTGTGTCAGTGCCGCCCCCACAGCCTGGAAAATCCCAGAGCATGCTGCAGACCATGGGGGACACAGATATCTGTTCCTCTATGCCCCCTCCCCACCCCCCATGCCTTGACAGCTCCATCACCAAGGCACACACTCAGGGACCTCAGAGAAGGAGCTTGTTCACTGGTCTGCAGAGCCCTTAGTACACCTATAGCAAGAGAGCAGGATTTGACGGGGTGAGTGTGCCCTGTGTCAATTACATTTAGTGGGTAAATACCATTTCCTTTGTGCAAAGCCCTGAGAAAATTTATTACTTAAAAAAAGCAGTTGGTAGGTTCTGTGCCCCTAGCTCAGTGAGTAGGGCGCCCGCCATAAATACCGAGGCTGGTGGATTGGAGTCCAGTCTGGGCCAGCTAACTGATAATGACAACTGCAACCAAAAAATAGCTGGGTGTTGGGGCAGGTGCCTGTGGTCCCAGCTACTCAGGAGGCTAAGGCCGGAGAATTGCGTAACCCCAAGATCTGAGGTTGCTGTGAGCTGTGTCTACCAAGGGCAACATAGTGAAACTCTAGTCTCGAAAGAAAAAAAAGCAGTTGGGTTGGGTGGTGCCTGTGGCTCAAAGGAGTAGGGCGCTGGCCCATATGCTAGAGGTGGTGGGTTCAAACCTGGCCCCACCCAAAAAAAATCCTGCAAAAACAAAAACAAAGGAGTTGGGTTTTTAGCCTCATGATTTATTGCTCTTGCTAAATGATCGTACCTGTCATAGCTTGGCATGAGACATCCTGCCTTCTTATCAAGAGGCTGAATGTGAGCATGTTGGACTAGGATAGGGGCCATTTTTGCCCAGAGCCATTAGCTTGTCTCCGTTTCTTGTCACAGCTGTTGCAGGCCCTGTTAGCATCTTTAAATCTCTGGCTCCTATCTCACTGATGGTATCATCAGGACTCAGGCCAGCAAGGCTAAGAAGGGCCTAGAATTACTCAGAAAGGGAAGGTCAGGGGCCAGTTCCTTATCTAATGGAAAAAGGAACATCTCCCTCTCCCAAGCTGGGGATCTCAGAACCACCCTCGCTACGGTGACTTATTTTTTAAAGATTTATTTTTCTGAACAAATAAATGATATACCATGTGTATTGGTGGGAAAACAAAATGATAAAAAATATATACAGTTAGTGGATTTCCAATTAACATCCCGGTAGGGATTACAATTTTTTAATAGATAGGGCTCACGACTATAATCTTAACGCCCTGGGAAGCTGAGCCAAGAGGAGTCTGAGACCAACCCGAGCAAGAGACAGTCCCTATCTCTACTAATAATCAAAAAGTTAGCCAGGTATAGCCTCTGGGGCCTGTAATCCCAGCTATTTGGGAGGCTGAGGAAGGAGGATCACTTGAGCCTAGGAGTTGGAGGTTGCTGTGAGCTAGGCTGAAGCTGTGACATTCTAGCCCACGTGATGGAGCAAGACTGAGTAAAAAAAAAAAAAAAGTTTTTTTTAATGGTCCTTGTTTTTTAGAGCAGTTTTAGGTTCACAGCAACATTGAGTGGTTCCCATATGTCCTCTGTCTCTAAATATGCAGATTTCTTCACCATCAGCCTCCCCCACTAGTTGGCTCCGTGCCTATGGCTCAGCAGCTAGGGCACCAGCCACATACACTAAAGTTGACAGGTTCGGGCAGCCCAGGCCTGCCAAACAACAATGACAACTACAACCAAAAAAAAAATAGCCAGGAATTGTGGCAGGTGTGTGTAGTCCCAGCTACTCTGGAAGCTGAGGCAAGAAAATAGCTTAAGCCCAAGAGTTTAAGGTTGCTGTGAGCCGTGATGGCACAGCACTCTACCCAGGGCAACAGCTTGAGATTATGCCTCAAAACAAAACAAAACATCCAACACTAGAGTGGTAACTTTGTTACAATTGATTAACAAAGATCTCCCACTAGAGTGGTAACTTTGTCACAATTGATGAACCTACACTAACACATCATAATCACCCCAGCCAATAGTTACATGGGTTCACTCTTGGGGTTGCGCCTTCTATGGGTTTGGATAAATATTCCCTGACAGTATCATACAGATGATTTCACTGGCCTGAATATTTCCTGCTCCACCTGTTCATCTCTTTTTTAAAAAATGTATCACTATGGTTTTAAGCCACATGAAAGAAAATAAAATCCGATCAATAATTATTTCAAATTATCTTCTGAAGTTTGCGGCTCTTAGGAAATCATTACTGCACGCCCTATGTTCTGCTTTTCTCAATATTACTTAATACATGTATTTCCATATGTTGACACAGTCCACACATCTTAATAGTTTTGTTTTGTTTTTTTTGAGACAGAGTCTACCTTTGTTGTCCTTGGTAGAGTGCTGTGGCATCGTAGCTCACAGCAACCTCAAACTCTTGGGCTCAAGTGATTCTCTTGCCTCGGCCTTCCAAGTAGCTGGGACTACAGGTGCCTGAACAACACCCAGCTATTTTTAGAGATGAGGTCTTGCTCTGGCTCAGGCCGGTCTCAAACTGGTAAAGTCAGGCAGTCCACCCGCCTCAGCCTCCCAGAGTGCTGGGATTACAGGAGTGAGCCATTGTGTCTGGCCACACACACATCTTAATAGTTGTAGAGCAACCCACAGTGTAAACAGTTGACAGTTCATTCTAATCCTGTAATCATTTATTTGTTGTTATTTCTCTCCTATGTGATCTTGTAGCAAAGATTTATAGGAGGCTACACATTGTGATTCTGATGCTTTTTGCAGAGATCCAATGCTATGCATATACACTTCATTCAATTCATGCCTCCAGCTACCTAGCAGCTTCTGAGAGTGTCCCCTCTCTCTTTTAATGTCTGTGAAGGGAAAAGACCTTATCATATCCTGTGGGGACTCAATTACTACTCTGCAAATATAGGATCTTAGCGCTAGCTTTCAACCAGAAAGTTCTTTCTCCTATACAACACAAAGCTCCTTGACTTGAATGTAAACTTTCCACCTATTCCTCGGTGAGAACAGTTTCTCCCACCAGCATATAGTGTGTGCAAATTGGGAGTACAGCCGATAATGGGAATCATTCAGACGTGCTGATAATATTCTGCAGGAGAATATCATAGGCTTTTCGTGAACTCTCATCTAATCCTGAACAACCTTTGAGGTGGATGCTCTTCTGATTTCTATGAGAGATGAAAGAAGATGCTTCAATCAAATCCCAGCTTGAACAAATTATTTATCGTATTCTATGTCTCCTATTTGGAATTTCAAACGACTTTCCCCAAATACCCCACTTATTAAAAACGAAGTGGTGAGAAATCATGTCACTATTTATCTATTGCTGACTGTGGAGCCTGGGAACTTTGGATTCATTATCTTACTTAATTCTTATAATATCTCTGGGAGGCAGATATTATTTCTCATTTAATAGGTAGAAAAATTGAGTCTCAGAAAAGTGAATGTACGTGTCCAAGGGAAAGAGGTACTTGTAGGATCCCAACCCTGTTCTGATGAGCTATCTGAACTTGGACCCTGAATGTACTTGTCCAAGGTCACATCAGAAAGAGGTAGGGCCAGACCTTGAACCCAAGTCTAACTCCAGCTCTGGGCTGTGCTTGCTGTGCCTCTTAAACATCTACACAGACACTCGTTCTCCAAGTTCCTCTCCATGCTCACAGTTGCCCTAGATGCTTTGAACAAGTCAGAGAAGACCAGAGCAACTTCCTGCCCCAAGATCCCAGGTGGTGGTGGTTGGAGATAGGGTACCTGGCTGAGACCATCTGGGATAAGGCAGGCAGAGTAGTAAGAATCTGGTTCTTACCACTTGCTTAGGACTCCTCTCTCATTTCTTGAAACTAATAGAATGGGCCATGTGCAGCAGCTCACACCTATAATCCTAGCGGTGGGAGGCGCAGGCAGGTGGATTGCCTGAGCTGACAGGTTCAAGACCAGCCTGAGAAAGATTGAGACCTCCCACTCCTAATAATAGCTGAGTATCGCAGGGGGCACCTATAGTCCCAGCTACTTGGGAGGCTGAGTGAGGCAAGAGAATCACTTGAGTCCGAGAGTTTGAGGTTGCTGTGAGCTGTGACACCACAGCACTCTATTGAGAGTGACAAAGTGAGACTCTATCTCAAATAATAATAATAATTAATAAATAAAATAAAAACAGCCGGGTGCTATAACAGGTGCCTGTAGTGCCACGGCACTCTACCAGGGGTGACAAGTAAGACTCTGTCTCAAAAAAAAGAGAAAAGAAAGAAAAGAAAATCTAGCCAGGCATGGTGGCACACACTCCTGTGGTTCCAGCTACTTGGGAGGCTGAGGCAAGAGACTTGCTTAAGCCCAGGAGTTTGAGATTGCTATGAGCTGTGATGCCACGGCACTCTACCTAGGGCAAGAGAGTGAGATTCTTTCTCGGGGGTTGTGGGGGAAGAAAATAACAGAACGGAACATGTGAAAGGGCTGTTAGTGGCAACTGAGGATACAGGCCAAGAAGCATCCCTCAGGAGGGAGTGGGTTTGCAGTTTGCACCTCTCCCAGTCCCCTGCATGAGGATGGCACGGAATCTTGGCCTTGATGTTCGTAAGGCCTGAACTTGACATCCAGGTTCTGCAGTTTGCTGGCTGTTGTGTGACGTTGGGCCAGTGAAGATGAAGAGGGAACCCCATCCCTACACTGGTGAGTCCTTCTTCCTCATGTTAAAGAGGGGATGTTAACACCTACTCTAGTGGTGTATGATGGCGACTAAACGTGATGCAGTGTACAATTAGCACTGTGCCTATGCCAAGGAGAGTTTAGTAAAACCTCTTTCTCTTGCCTCTCTTTGCTGTCTTTACTATCTTGTAGGTCCCAGTGCAAGTTTGGAGTCTTGCTTTATGACACTCCTGGGTCACCTTGCTGCTTCCTGCTCTAAGACCCTTAGACCTCCAGCTCTAATTCTGCTGCCCTGACTCTTGGCTCTCTCCAGAATGGGCAAGAAACCCAAGAGCCAAACCTTAGCCTCCAGCCCCAGGGACAGAACCTGTCCTTTCGTCCAGACCCTCCTCTTTGTCTTTCCTGTGCCTTCGTCCAGATCTGGGATGTAAGCAGGTCAAGGGACATCCTGTAGGAATCCTTAGTCAGGAATCGCTTCAGGGTCTAGAACTCTGGAAATTACAACATAGGCAAAACTTTGTGTGTATTTTCATTTTTTATGGAAGTAAAGTCCTTAGGGATTTCTGATCTCCCTGGACAGATTTAAGGAGGGAGAGGGGCTCTGTGGGGTTTCTTCTGCATGGAGTAAAATTCCCATAGAATTTAGATAGCAACTTGCAAGGTCAGGAGGAAAAGTCTGGTCCTAGGTACAGAAGGGAGAGAACCAGAGATGAAAGGCCCATCTTTTCCCTGAGGGGGGAATTCCTGGAGGAAGGCAGATGTTTTGCTCAGGTTAGTAGTCTGTTCATATTCTGCTCTCTCCCTCATTCATTCATTCCATCCATTAGCATTTATTGTATACCTATTGTATGCCTGATTTTGTACTTAGTACTCTGGACATGCAAACATCACACCAGTGTTCTTTAAAGTGTGGTTCTGAGGCCAGGCATGGTGGCTCATGCTTATAACCTTAGCATTCTGGGAGGCCAAGGTGGGAGGATGGCTTGAGCTCAGGAGTTCAAGACCAACCTCAGCAAGGACAAGACCCCCGTCTCTACACAAAATAGAAAAATTAGCCATTATGGCAGGCACCAGTAGTCCTAGCTACTCAGGAGGCCGAGGCAGGAGGATCACTTGAACCCAGGAGTTTAAGGTTGTTGTGAGCTAAGCTGAGGCCATGGCACTCTCTCTACCTAGTTTGACAGAGCAAGACTCTGTCTCAAAGAAAAAAAAAAGTGTGCTTGTGGCTCAGCACCTGTGGCTCAAGCAGCTAAGGCACCAGCCACATACACCTAAGGCGGTAGGTTCGAATCCCCAGCCCGGGCCCGCCAAACAACAATGATGGCTGCAACCAAAAAATGGCCAGGTGTTGTGGCAGGCACCTGTAGTCCCAGCTACTTGGGAGGTGAAGGCAGGAGACTCGCTTGAGCCCAGGAGTTGGAGGTTGCTGTGAGCGTGATGCCATGGCACTCTACCCAGGGGAATAGCTTGAGGCTCCGTCTCAAAAGAAAAAAAAAAAGAAAGATTCACTTGTACCCTTGTAAGATTAACCATAGAAGTGACCCCACCAATCACCCTCCCTCCCCCCATCCACTCCCCTCACTTCCCCTGTCCCACCCCCTTCCCATATTCTAAGGCTAAAATTAGGTTATGACATTCCTATAAAAGCTATGAATTAGTTTCAAAATAGGGCTGTGTACATTGGATACTTTTTCTTCCATTCCTCTCCAAGAATCTTTATAGTTTCATGTCTTAAGTTTAAGTCTTTTATCCAGTGAGAGTCAATCTTTGTTCATGGTGAAGGGTGTGGGTCCAGTTTCAGTCTTCTACAGGTTACCAGCCAGTTCACCCACTCCCTTTTGTTAAATAGGGAATCTTTCCCTCAATTTATATTTTTGATAGGCTTATCAAAGGTCAGATGATGACAAGTGTCTGGGTTCAACTCTTGGTTCTCAATTCTGTTCCATACATCTACCTCTCTATTTCTGTGCCTGTACCATGCTGTTTTGATCACTATAGATTTATAGTATAGTCTGAAGTCTGGTAGCGTGATTCCACCTGATTTGTTTTTATTTCTGAGTAAAGTCTTGGCTATTTGAGGTTTTTTTCTGTTTCCATATAAAATGAAGTACTAGTTTTTCCAGATCTTTAAAGTATGACTAAGGTGTTTTAATAGGGATTGCATTAAATCTGTAGATTTCTTTGGGTAGTATGGACATTTTAACAATGTTGGTTCTTCCCAGCCATGAGCACGGCATGTTTTTCCATTTGTTAACATCTTCAGCTATTTCTTTTCTCAGAGTTTCATAGTTCTCTTTATAGAGATTTTTCACTTCCTTTGTTAGGTAAATTCCCAGATATCTTCTTGTCACTACTGTAAAAGGAATATGGTCCTTGACTGTTTTTTCAGCTTGACTGAAAAATAACTTGACTATTGTTGGTATATATAAATGCTATTGATTTATGAGTATTGATTTTGTATCCTGGGATGCTGCTATATTTCTTGACCACTTCTAAGAGTTTTGTAGTTGAGTCCTTGGGGCTTTCCCAGGGTATACAATCATATGATCTGTGAAGAGTGAAAGTTTGATCTCTTCTGATCCTATATGGATACCTTTGACCTCCTTCTCTTATCTGATTGCAATGGCTAAGCCTTCCATTCCAATGTTAAAAAGCAATGGAGACAGTGGGCAATCTTGCCTTGTTCCTGAACTGAGTGGAAATGTTTTCAATTTTACTCCATTCAATGTAATATTGGCTGTGGGTTTGCTGTAGATGGCTTCTATCAGTTTAAGAAATGTCCTTTCTATACCTATTTTCTTAAGTGTTCTGATCATGAATGGATGCTGGATATTGTCAAAAGCTTTTTCTGCATCAATTGAGAGAATCATATGGTCTTTGTTTTTTATTTTATTTATGTGATGTATTATATTTATAGATTTATTTATATTGAACCAGCCTTGAGACTCTGGGATAAAACCTAGTTGGTCATGGTGTATACTTTTTTTTTTTGCAGTTTTTGTCTGTGGCTGGGTTTGAACCTGCCACCTCTGGCATATGGGGCCAGTGTCCTACTCGTTTGAGCCACAGGTACTGCCCAGGTGTATAATTTGTTGTGTTGCTGGAATCTGTTTGCCAGGATCTTATTTAATATTTTTGCATCAACATTCATTAGAGATAATTAGTCTATAATTTTCTTTTCTTGTTGTTTTTTTTTCCTGGTTTGGGGATCAGGATGATATTTACTTCATAGAATTTGTTGGGAAGTATTCCTTCTTTTTCTATGTTTTGGAAAAGTTTAAGTAATATAGGTACTAGTTCCTCTTTAAAGATTTGGTAGAATTCTGATGTGAAGCTGTCTGGTCCCAGGCTTTTCTTTTTAGGGAGATTTTGTATAATTGATGTTATTTCAGAACTTGATATAGGCCTGTTCAAAATTTCCACTTCATTCTGGCTAAGTCTAGGAAGGTGGCATGCTTCCAAGTATTGGTCTACTTCCTTCAAATTTTCGTATTTCTGACAATACTGGTGCAATGGCACTGCCACTCAAAGACAAGCAAGTGGTGAACCAAGAGCCGCAGACAATAGCTCCAAGAGAAAGAATCAGTGGATGGTTCTGGCTGAGAGTTCTAGTCAAACTTGCTCAGGCAGTGTGAGCAACATCCACTCAAATGAATTCAGAGGGTTTCCAGGTATATTAGCTCTGGCCAAAGGTTCCAGTCAAACTTGCTCAGTCCGCATGACCAATGCTCACCCTAATGAGTTCAGAGGGTGACCAGGTGGACAGTTCTGGTCAAAAGTTCCAGTCACATTTGCTCAGGCAGCATGAGCAACACCCACTAAAAAGAGTTCGTAGGATGGCCAGGTGGTCAGAAAACAGAAATCCACAGACAGCTGTCTGAGAATTCCCAAGGTGCTGGAGAAGAGTCTTTTCTAGTGGGAAAGAGAGTCAGGGAAGTTTACTCCTCTCCCTGCCAAAGTTAGAACTGCAGCACTGTCAAGAACCAGTGTGTGGAAGGTGAGTGAGTCAGAGTGGAATTGGTGGGGACTGAGAAAAATACAGTGTTGTGCCCAGATTGCATAGTTCCCAAAGACCACCAGGAGCCAAGTCCAATGCAAAAGCAAAAGGGCCTTTATTGCAGCAAGCTTGAGCTTGGACTCCTGGGGGGCTCTGCAGCAGTGGATCCTGGCCAAGAGCCATGAGCTCTGGGGTGGGGAGTTTTATGGGGTTGGGATCATAGGTGGGGTTTGGGGAAGATCTGAGTATGGGGTGGTGCAGGATTGGGCACTAGTGGCCTAGTGGTCTGATTACAAGGTGTGTTCTGATTGGGTGGTAGGAATCATGCGATTATGGGGAAATACCTGGTGGGGAAACCGAAACTTATTTTTCAAGATGGTGGAAGCTGCCTAAAATGATGTTTGTCTGGTTCTCTCATTCCCCCCTTGACTTGTGAATATCTGGGCCCAATCATGGGGCTGTTTCTATGGTTGTCATTTCTATTTCATTATTTGAAAGTGGCTGGTATTGATTGCATTGACTTCTCAGTACTAATAACTGTACTGCTCCTACTCTTTCCTGCACAAATGCAATGTGTTTATTAATTATGCAAGGGCCTACAGTTAGGAGTAGAAGTAATAAAATTAAAGGGCCTGCCAAAGCTGTTATTAAAGTAGTTAACCAAGGAGACTAATTAAAAAGAGATTCATACCAACTCTGTTCTTTTTCTCTTTTTAGTTTGTGTTTAAGCAGGCTTTCTCATACAAGGGCCATTGATTCTTTTACTACTCCTGAATGATCAGCATAGAAGCAACATTCTTCTCCTAAGGTGGCACAGAGTCCACCTTGTTGGAGAAACGGTAAGTTAAGACCTCTGTGGTTTTGTAACACTACTTCTGATAAAGACATCAGAGAATTTTGAAGAAGTGTTATAGATTTTTCTAGTCTATGTCTAAATCTGTGGCTGCTTGCAGGGCATCATAGTTCTTGTCCTGGAGAACCAGGGCAGATACTCCAGTACCTGCTCCTGCCACTCCTAGGCCTAAAAGAGTGGCTATGGTGAGGGCTGTGGCAACTTCTCATTTCTGGCAAGATAGGTCTGGGTCTAGGAATCTTTGGAATACTGCATCACCTTTATAATAAATTAATCTGGGCACCAACTGTACTAAAACACAATAATCTTGGCTTTGGTTTAAAACACCTGAATGTATACAGGGAGCATGCCCACCAAGCGTTATTTGGAGGTATCAGGTACCTGGTCCCATTCCACTGAGAGGTAGAATTACAAAGAGGCTGGTGAGAGGCAGACACTTGTCTCACACATGTGCCTTTCCCTATTACTATCTGAAGGGTAAGGTAGGGTTGGTTCTGATGCCATTGGTATGCACTTGCCTCTTTTGGGGTGGGGTTTCCTTCAATAGCAATACCTTCATAATAGGGAGGC
>CAUYTI010071255.1:0-74350 GCA_963575145.1 Galago senegalensis
GGTAGAGTGCCATGGCATTACAGCTCACAGCAACCTCCAACTCCTGGGCTCAAGCGAGTCTCCTGCCTCCGCCTCCCAAGTAGCTGGGACCACAGGCGCCCGCCACAACGCCTGGCCATTTTTTGGTTGCAGCCGTCATTGTTTTTTGGCGGGTCTGGGCTGGGGATTCGAACCCACCACCTCAGGTGTACGTGGCTGGCGCCTTAGCCGGTTGAGCTACAGGTGCCGAGCCCCAACCGGTCTTAAGGATGGGCGAATCTGACCTTCCCCCTTGAGCCCGGGACCTTGAGGATAATGTCATGTCTTTCTCTGTTTTATGACCCTCACCCGCACTCCCACCCTGAAAAGTGGATAAAAGAGAGGCAAGAGATTGAGTCAGGGGGCTCAGTTTTGAGTTACCCCTCGGCCGGAATAAACCGGCTTCCTCTAATTAACTGGTGCCTGAAGTTTTCTGTCTGCGTCGGTTTCCTGCTACAGTTTGGCAGACCTGGGCTGGGTTTGAACCCACCAGCTCCAGTGCATGTGACTGGCATTCTAGCCACTGAGCTAAAGGCGCTGAGCCAAGAATACATCTTTTTCTAGATGATCTGGGGCCTAACATCCTACCTCAAACATCAATGGCAGGCCCTGCCCAGCCCTCAATTCAGTCAGAGGATTTGCACACCACCATCCTCCCTTTAGAGTTGCCTTTAACCAACCCTGGGCTTTTCAAACCCAAAAGTCCTAGCCAGAGCGGGGGTCGACCAAAAAGGCACAGAGCTAAATGACTCCATGTGCAGAAGTGCTCAGAGCGTACTTGTTCTCCCAGGAAGCCTATGCCACGTGGCATGGTTCAAACCTGTCATTTAGAGCCTTGTTATTTCAGTGAGGTCAACCCTGCCAAGTGTCTACCACCCAGGCAGGTCTCCTGGGACTCCAGGGAAGTCATGAGCAACCATGAATGCTAGAGCACAGAAGATCTTGCTTGATCCTTCCACTCTTGCCCTCTGTGGTCACACCTGATGTTATGCCAATGTAGAATAGTGGCTTTCTCTACTGTCTGTATAGGACGTCCTGCTTATTGTAAACGTTCACAAGCTAGTGTCAACTTTTTAAAAAAACACTTATCAACTAAAGTTTCGGTGGACCTTCTTCTCTGTATGTTAGAACATGTGATGTTCTATTCCAAGAGATCTAATACTGGAAAGGAGCGGTTTGCTCATCTAGACTTGGGGGGTACTGGCTCAATGTCAGCTTAAAATAATGCTGTGTCTGTGAGGTAGAGGGACTGGGTGGGGTGGGGGTCCAAGACAGTTTGCCAAGAGCTACTTGAATAGGAGAAATACAGTTCGTCCTTCGGGAACATGACATTTTGATAAAAGTTTTAAGGGGGAAAACACGGTTTTATCTATAAACACATTATGAAACAGACTATAAAATTCACATGGATTTTAAATATAAATTGCACATTTTCTAAGAAATTTTTAGCTTACAGCTGGCCTTTTTGGGCTACAACCTCTTCTCGCCCACCCCCAGCTTGTATTCACTCACGGGTGCTTTCGTGGCAAGGCTGGAGAAGCGCGGAGGGGAGGTGCCCTGTGGGTGGGGGAGCTCCACAGACGATCTGTGTGATCAGCAGAGGGTGCCCAGCCCCCAGCTTGCAGGACACCTCCCCCGGGTTAGGACACCCTTTAATGGCAACTTCACAGAGAGGCATCCAGGTGAATGGGTTTAACAGGATTTCTTTTTTTTTTTTTTTTTTTTGAGATGGAGGCTCAAGCTATCCCCCTGGATAGAGTGCCATGGCATCACGCTCACAGCAACCTCCAACTCCTGGGCTCAAGCAAGTCTCCTGCCTCAGCTTCCCAAGTAGCTGGGACTATAGGCACTCACCACAACGCCTGGCCATTTTTTTTTTTTTGGTTGCAGCCATCATTGTTGTTTGGCGGGCCTGGGCTGGGGATTTGAACCTGCCTCCTTAGGTATATGTGGCTGGCGCCTTAGCCACTTGAGCCACAGGCGCCGAGCCAGGATTTCTTTATACTTGCTTAAATATGGTCCTTAGTGTCCCTTGATACCTTTTACATGAGGACTCACATAATAAATTCCTACATGGTTTTATTTTTTTTTTTTATTTTTTTTTTGAGACAGAGTCTCAAGCTGTCGCCCTGTGTAGAGTACTGTAGCATCACAGCTCACAGCAACCTCCAACTCCTGGGCTCAAGTGATTCTCTTGCCTCAGCCTCCCATAGCTGGGACTACAGGCACCCGCCACAACACCCGGCTATTTTTTTGTTGTAGTTGTTATTGTTGTTTTGCCAGGTCCAGGCTGGATTTGAACCCGGCCAGCTGTACGTGGCTGGTGCCTTAGCTGCTTGAGCTACAGGTGCCAAGCCTACTGCTTGGTTTTAGATCCCAGGTAAAGCCTCCTGTGTTAGAAGAATTAGTTAGAATTCTTTGTCTTATTGGACAGTGAAAATAATGTAACTTAACTGTGTTTCTTTCTGCTTCATTGCCAGACATCTCAGAACAAAATTTCCCAGTCTTTTAATAGGTTCAACACTGGTGCCAGAAAATGCTCGCCCTTTCTGCCACCTTCAGTTGCACTCTACGGTCCCATCTCTGTATGTCAAGTCCTATTCTGGGTTGTAAATAGCCAGCCAGCTCAGGAAACAAGCACAGCTCACATTTTTTTGTTTGTTTTTTAAGTGAAAGTCTTGCTCTGTCACTGAGGCTAGAGTGTCATGGCATCAGCCTAGCTCATAGCAACCTCACATTCCTGGATTCAAATGATCCTCCTGCCTCAGCCTCCAGAGCTGGGACTGCAGGAGTGGCACGCCCAGGCTTGCAGCACACATTTTAATGTAAATATTTTTAAAATGAACTTTTAAAAGAATGTGATTAATTTACAACCAACATTCAGATATAATAAACTCAAAAACAAGTCAAGCAGTAAAAGGAAGAGCTGATTGATTTTTTTTTTTGAGACAAAGTCTGACTCAGTTGCCCTAGGGTTGAGTGCCTGGTGTCATAGCTCACAGCAACCTCAAACTCTTGTGCTCAAGAGATCCTCTTGCCTCAGCCTCCCAAGTACCTGAGACTACAAGCAGGAGCCAAAACGCCTGGCTAGTTTTTCTATTTGTTTTGTATTTGTAGAGACAGGATCTGTTTGCTCAGGGTGGTCTTGAACTCCTGAGTTTAAGAAATCCACCAGCCTTGGCTTCCCAGAGTATAAGCATGAGCCACTGGGCCCACCATACTGATGTTTTTTTTTCTTTTTTTAAGAAAAGGAAATCTTTTGCAAATTTAAATTGTTTTCCTATTAAAAATGCTACAGTGGGCTCGGCACCTGTGGCTCGAGTGGCTAAGGCGCCAACCACATACGCTTAAGGTGGCGGGTTTGAATTCCGCCCAGGCCCAGCAAACAACAATGACAGCTGCAACCAAAAAATAGCCGGGTATTGTGGGCTACTTGTGAGGCTGAGGCAGGAGACTCGCTTGAGCCCAGGAGTTGAAGGTTGCTGTGAGCTGTGATGCCACAGCACTCTACCCAGGGGGACAGCTTGAGGCTCTGTCTCAAAATAATAATAATAATAATAATAATAAATAAAAATAGAATAAAAATGCTACAGTGACTTAAGCTGGACGTGGTGGCTCACGCATAATCCTAGTACTCTGGGAGGCCAAGGCGGGTGGATTACCTGAGTTCAGAAGTTTGAGACCAGCCTGAGCCACTGTGAGAGACCCTGTCTCTAAAAAACAGCCAGGTGTTGGGGCAGGTGAGTGTAGTCCCAGTTACTTGGGAGGCTGAGACAAAAGGATTACCTGAGCCCAAGAGTTTCAGGTTGCTATGAGCTATGACACCATAGCACTCTACTGAGGGCAACAAAGTAAAACTCTGTCTCAAAAAAATAAATAAATAAAAATGCTGCAGTAAGTACCTATGTGCATAATTTTCTGATTAGTTCTTTAGAATATATTTTTAGAAGTGGGATTATTGCCCATATATTATAACTATTTTCAAGCATAAATTAATTTTCTATGTTTCTTAAAATGCTGTAAGTCTCAAGAAAAGCAATATATAGCACAGTGGCTGAGAGTGTGGACTCTGGACTGTGTAGGTTCAAATTCTGCTTCCACTACTGAGTAGCACTAAATGCCGGCTGTCTATCCTCCACTTCATATCAAAACCTAACATTGAAGCTGGGATGGTGGCTCATGCCTGTAATCCTAGCACTTGGGAGGCCAAAGGGGTGGATTGTCTGAGCTCACAGGTTCAAGACCAGCCTGGGCCAAAGTGAGACCCCCCATCTCTAAAAAATAGCTAGGACTTGTGGCAGGCACCTGTAGTCCCAGCTACTTGGGAGGCTGAGGCAAGAGGATTGCTTGAAACCAAGAGTTTGAGGTTGCTGTGAGCTAAGACTACAGTACTCTACCAAGGGTGACCAAGTAAGACTCTGTCTCAAAGAAAAGAAAAGAAAAGAAAAGTTAACGTTAAGTACAATAGTCTACTTAGGAAAAAAAAATTGAAAGAACAAGCGAACATAAAAACTAGAAAGCATAAAACAAAATGAAACAAGCAAGCCCAAAGAAAACCAAAATAAATGTAGATGAGTTAAACTTGTCTAGTAGAAGACAATGATTCTCAAATTGGGTCAGAAGTCAAATGGGAGACCGAACGCTTTCTCAACTTCAGCTGTCTCTTCACCATAAAATCTGGTCACCACATCAGACTTACTGCTGTTACTGCTCTTGTCACCATGACCAAAGTCATACTGGTGGTCACTAAATCCAATGGGGTCGGTCTTTTCATCTCCTGTCTGTCATCACCTCTTGGAAATATTTGATGCTATTAGCTAATAATGCTATATGCCAAGCTCTTCCTCTTGACACAAGCTCTTCTGGCTTCTGTAAAGCTGTGTTTCTCTGGTTTACTTCCTTCTTCTCTGGCCACTCTTTCCAGAGTCTTTTCCCTTTGCCCATCCTTCAACGTTGGTGCTCTTCCTTGGCATTCTGCCCGAGGTGCTTTTCTCTTCTACATCTATATACTCTTTCTGTAAGGTCGCAACCATTCTCAAAATTTCAATGATAACCTGTATGCTGATCGATCCCAAGTCTAGAATTATAGTCCAGACTTTTTCTCCTGAGCTCCAAATATGAATATTTAACCACATAATGGATATTTCCATTTAGCAATTTTATAGGAACCTCAGACTCAACCAAGTGAAGTCATAATTTGTCCTATATCTTTCTCCTGTTGCTATTAAACGGCACCACCTGGTTTGCTAAAGTTGGAAAGCAGGGAGCCAGGGCTTTGACTCCCTCTCCCCTACCACCCACATCAAATGAATCAGCCTCTCCTAAATATACTCTGCAAGTCTATTTGCTTCTTTACACCCTCACTGCCAATACCCTCTCCTAGCCCACCACCCCGTCTTGTCTGGACCATTGCGTCACTTCCTAAATGGCCTCCTTATTATCAATCCTGACAATCCAGTGTCTGGTGTATTCCCAAGTTCTTATACAGCAAAACATTGGACCATAACACTTCGTTCTTAAAATTCTCCAGTGACAAGGCCATTTGTAGACTGCCACTGAATTTCTTTAGTATTTTTCCTTTCTTGCTTTACTTTTTTGGCCAGACTAGAGTGCTGTGGCATCAGCCTAGCTCACAGCAACCTCAAACTTCTGGGCTCAAGTGATTCTCCTATATCAACCTCCCAAGTAGCTGGGACTATAAGCACCCACTATAACACCTGGCTAATTTTTCCATGTTTTATAGAGACAGGGTCTCACGGTTAATCAGGTTGGTCTCAAACACCTGACCTCAAGTGAGCCTCTTGCCTTGGCCTCCCAGAGTGCTAGGATTACAGGCATGAGCTACTGTGCCTGGCTGAACATAACTGTTCTCTCTCTTTTCTTCTCTTAGTTTAACTCCTCTCATTTTCAGGTCAGATTAAATGCCACTTTTCCAGATTAGGCTTCCTGGCTACATCCTTCCTTAGTACCCTACATTTCTTTTTTCTACCCATTTACCACAAAAATATTGAAATTTCACACTGAATCATCTTACTTACCTGTTGGAGATAGGAACTGAGTCCATCTTTTTCACCACCATGTACCCCAGCACCAAGCGTTATGCCCAGTAATCATGAGGTGCTCCATGGTTATTGAATTCATGGGCAAATGTACAAAGATGTGCCCTTTTCACTTTCTAATAATGGCGCAAAAAAAAAAAATCAAGAAAAAGCCTAGTTTTCTAACATGAAGGGATACGTTAAATGAAGGGTGACTTTTCACATGTTGAATTACCCATGCGGTCAGTCACATGAATACTGTGGGAAAAGATTCATAATGACAGGTGGAAAGAAGTTTCTCATCTCCCGCCAGGTGAACAGAACAGTGTAGTATATGTGTACATGGAGTTTGATTATATATTTTTGCCCTTAGAAGTCTTCTCATCCATCAACCCTTCTATTTATTTTGTTCTTTTTTTCTCTGCTTGTTTTCATCAGATGGCTGACTGCTCACGCTTTATGAAAGACAGCCCTTCTTCTCGTCTTTTGAAGATGCCAAGCAATTTCCAAACATTTTACTCTTCTATCCTGCAGTAGTCTGTATTTTCAAGAATTTCCCCCTTTTTCTTATTCGTCAGGGAGGTTGGGATTTGTCCTTTTTCTTATTCGGTAGCATTTTTTTCATGGGCTCCATTTTTTTCTGCCTCTTTTTACTTACTTGGAATGAATGAAACGAAGTTGTCCGGAGTGGCCCCTCACTGTCTGCCTGGGAGACAGCACTGTCTCCTTTTTTAGATCAACAGCTTGAGAGGAGGTTGGTGTGAATGGTTCCCAGTCAAATTCTGAGTTCTAGGTGCCTCTGGTACAGCTTTGCTCACTGAAATGATGTCTCCATCGACATCTACTGCCTGGCTTTTTGATTCTGTGACCCCATATGCTACATAACAACTTAAATTCCTTTTTCATTAAAAAGAAAAGGCTTCTGGGTGGTGCCGGTGGCTCCAGGAGTAGGGCACTGGCCTCATATGCTGGACATGGCGGGTTCAAACCCAGCCCCAGCCAAAAACTGAAGAAAAAAAAAAAAGAAAGAAAACAAGGCTTCTAGGGGAAATGACTGATTCAGTGTGGGTGGGAAACATACCAGATAAATCGAACATCTTCTCATACCAGATAATGAAGATTATACATCAAAAACACTAAGGAACCAGCAGGGCATGGTGGCTCATGCTGGTAGTCCTAGCACTCTGGGAGGACAAGGTGAGAAGATTGCTTAAGCCCAGGAATTCGAGACCAGTGCCTAAGCAATAGCAGGATCCTGTCTCTACTAGAAATAGAAAAATTAGCTGGACGTTGTGGTGGGCATCTATAGTGCCAGCTACTCTAGAGGCTGAGGCAGGAGGATCACTTGAACCCAAGAGTTTGAGGTATGAATTAGGCTGACCTTCTACCCTGGGCAATAAAGTGAGACTCTGTCTAAAAAAAAAAAAAAAAAAGACTCAGGAACCACTGATGGGTAATTTGAGCATCCGTGAAGGTAACTGCAATGGATTGAAGCATATCAAATAATTACATTCACACATTCATGATCACTCCCTCCCAAATCAAAAGCCCTAACTGGTTTCTGTAGGAAGATGTTAGAAGCCAACTCATGACTCTGAAAATTGATAGATAAAGGTAAGAAAGCAATCACTTACATTGCCTTTCTTGTGTGAACTCTATCACTAAGAAACCCCATCAGACTGTGGGGAAGTTTCTCTTTATGGAAGTATTACAGTTAATAAATGAAGGAAAGGGCTCAGCACCTATAGCTCAACTGGCTAAGGCACCAGCCACGTACACCTAAGGTGGCGGGTTCGAATCCCTAGCCCGGACCCGCCAAACAACAATGATGGCTGCAACCAAAAAATAGCCGGGCGTTGTGGCGGGCGCCTCTGGTCCCAGCTACTTAGGAGGCTGAGGCAGGAGACTCGCTTGAGCCCAGGAGTTGGAGGTTGCTGTGAGCTGTAATGCCAGGGCATTCTACCCAGGGGGATAGCTTGAGGCTCTGTCTCAAAAAAAAAAAAAAGAAATGTGCCTTCTATACCTATTTTCTTTCTTTCTTTCTTTCTTTTTTGAGCCAGAGTTTTGTTTGTTGCCCTTGGTAGAGTGCTGTGCTGTCATAGCTCACAGCAACTTTAAACTCTTGAGCTCAAGCAATACTTTTGTCTCAGCCTCCCTCGTAGCTGGGATTACAGGCACCTGCAACAATGCCTGGCTATTTTTACACCAGGTCTCATTCTTGCTCAGGCTGGTATTGAACTCTTAAACTTAGGCAATCCACCCAGCTCAGACTCCCAGAGTGCTAGGATTACAGGCCTGAGCTACCAGGTCCAGCTATGCCTATTTCCTTAGGTGTTCTTATTAGAAAAGGACAGTGGGTTTTGTAGAATGTTTTTTCTGCCAGTATTCAAAGTATTCAATACTAACATAAAACCAACAGATAACTACATCCCCATGTGAGAGAAAAACACAATTAAATTCAAGTGGTGGGAAGGGATAAAAAGGGAAAGTGGAAAGTGAAGGAGGAAGGGGGATTAGGAAGCTCTCACCTAATACACATATGTAAGGGTATATAGCGCGCTCCCCGGATGTTAGGCTCAACTAGAACTTGAACTTTACCTTAGAAACAATGTAACCTCGTCAGTCATTTGTAACCTCATATTAATCTGAAAGAAAAATAAAGTGGGAAAAAGGAGATTTCGAGGCTATTGGAATAAATCTGTATATAGTATTCTGCTCCAAAATTTAATTCTGTCTGTATTGCTAATTACGTCTCTTCTTACCCCATCTTTTTTTTTTATTTTAATTTATCTTTTCAACAAACCGACTTTGGGTTTTATTTATTAATTTTACTTAACTATTACATGGATTTGTTACTATTAACTTTTGTTGATATATAGCACACATATAAAAAGATGCCCAGAGTACACATATAAAAAGATATCCAATGAATGTACACACTTCTGCATTCAACACTAGAGCAAGAAACAAAACAGTAGCAGCATAGCACCCCAGCACACTCAGCATGAACACCCTCTAATCAACTGTCTGGGGAAAAGGTAGCATTATCCTCTCTTTTAAATAGCATAGGTTAGGGCAGCAGCTGTGGCTCAGTGGGTAGGGTTCTGGCCCCTATACCGAGGGTGGCAGGTTCAAACCCAGCTCTGGTCAAACTGCAACAAGAAATAGCATAGGTTCATTTTTCTCTGTCCTTTTTCTACTTTATATACAATATACTTATATAAAACCTATGTACCCTATCTTATTTGGTTTTCCTCATCCTCACAGCAGGCTTCACATCTGTAACCTACTTTAAGTCTTTTTAAGATTGTAGATGATGAATGTAAACCAACCGGCACCGGGTCTGACCCATAAGCACAGGTGTGTAAATCCCAGTTATTACCATGAAAAGACATCGTTTGCAGACGAGTGAGGTGCAGAAGAGAAGAGGAGGAGAGGAAGCTTGCTGTGGGCAAAGCCTGGTAAATGTATCCTGATAAGTTCCCAAATGTGTCCTGGCCAGACCCAAGACCAGAAGACCCATGTCAGAAAGCAGGGTTTGGGGCCCTCCTTTCCAACTGCTGAATGAGATGCTCAGTACCCAGTGTTATGATCTTCTCAACATCCTCACAGGTTGTTATGAAAATTTTCAAACACACACAAAACACTGACTCCTGTAGTGAATACCCACGTAGCCACCACCTGGATTCTACAAGTGATTGTAGTTTTTTCTGTATTATCACATATTTATGTCTGCTCATTCATCAAGTTATCTTTTTTTTAATGCAATTCAGAAGAAGTTGCAGACTCAGGAGTAGGCTTCTTAACAAATTAGTATAGAATTCACATAACATATAATGAACCATTTTAAGGTTAATAATTCAGTGGCAGTTCATGCATTCATAAAGGTGTACAACCACTACTTCTATCAGTTCCCAAACACTTTTATTGCTCCAAAATAATGCATCTGACCAATCACAAATGCTCCTCATTCCCCTCTTCCTCCAGCTCCTGCTGACCACTGATTTGCTTTCCGTTTTTTTGGACTTACCCATTCTGGATATTTCATAGAAATGGAATTGTACAGTATGTGATTTTGTGTGTGCGGTTTATTTCACTGACAGCCTAATGGCTGCAAGGTCCCTCCACTTTGTGGCATGTACTGGGACTTCATTCCTCTTGGGGCTAGCTGGTATCTCACGGTATGGACAGAGTACAACTTGTATGTTCGTGTATGGGATGGTGGATATTTGGATTGTTTTCACCTTTTGACTATTATACATTGGAGCATTTGTGTACACGGACCTGTTTAAGAGCCTCTCTTTAAATTTATTTCTCTATATACCTAGAAGTAGAGCTGCCAGGTTAACTTTCTGAAGAATTGCCAGACTGTTTTTCTGGTAGGAGGTTTTGCATCGTGGGACATCTCTTGGTCAATATGGGCATTCCTTTCAGAAGGTTAGATGTTGCACCTCCATGGCCAGCTATTAGCAATGATTTAGTCTCAACTGTTACCCTTGATTGGCTTCCATTCTAGATAAAATATGCAAGGATTTTGGAGGCACATGAGAAAGGCTGCTGATTAGACAGGCCATAGCCTCTTCACGTCTCCTTGGGCATGTCAGCTCAGGCCAGATGCATAACCTGTTGGGAACACCTGCAGCTCAGTTAAGGATTCAGGTTGCAATGAATCTCCAGTCCAGGGAACTACCCCACCCAGCATGTTCCCTTTGACATCACATAAGGATGAAGCAGCACCAGGCCCCCTTATGGTTTCCTGGGTTCTGTTAAGAGTTAAGTACAACAGCTTTTGATTGGAGTGAGGAATTTAGCGAAGAAAATTCATGGGAGTGGCAGCTTGGGGAACAGGCGTCGACAGCTGGCGTGGCATGTCACAGGGCTGCCCCTGCTTCCCGAGCCTGAGAAAACATGAGAAATTCCAACTATGTCATGATATCATCTGTGCTTCAGCAGCATTTGTTTCTCAACCATGGGTTTAATTGCTGTTCCATTGGCTCCTATTTCTTATTCCCCCCAAGAAAAAGTGGAATCTTTGAAATTGCCGTGAAAGCGTGTTCAATCATCCTTAATACTGAAAACAAATCTGTTAGCAAACCCGAGGGTTGGTTTGGCAGAGTCAGGAAAGGGAAGCCAAAAAGTCTCAGAGTGGAGCAGAGACAGCGACAAGGTCTCCTTCTCAGGATGACGATAACCGACTGCACTTTGTGCAAATCAGAGTTCACAGCAGCAGCTTTGCAAGTAAGCAGCCAAGGTGCTGCTAAGCCTTGATTTCACCAAGGAAGAGTTCCAGATTAAGAGAGATATAGAATTTGCATGAGGCCATAGCATTAGTAGGAAACAGGCCCCAAGTTCAAACCCAGTACTATTTCTAGCATATGAGAAAGTGATGATGATCACTCTAGATGTTGGGGAAATAAAACTTTGGACAAGCCACATGACCACAAGTAGGGCATTGAGCCCCCAGTTTCATTTCTCTTCCCTGTACAGTGGAGTAAAGGTTAACTTAATCCGTAAGATTAACGTGCAGATAAAATAGAATCACGTACATGCAGTTCCTTGCGTACTGGCAATTGCAAGTGTTCAAAAAGTTATAGTTTACTTGCCCGCATTAGAGCACACATATGCTAACATATTCTAGAACAGTGGTTTTTAACCTTCCTAAGGCCGTGACCCTTTAATACAATTCCTCATGTTGTGGTGACCCCCAGCCATAAAATTTTTTTCATTGCCACTTCGTAACTATAATTTTGCTACTGTTATAAATTGTAATGTAAATATCTTGCAACCCACAGGTTGAGAATCGCTGTTCTAGAAAATCTGCTTTCACCATTTCTTCAGGTCTTTCTCTTTTTCTCCAAAGTATCCTAAATTGTATATCCTTCAACCCCCAAGCACGGTTCTTTCAAATGAGAAATATCATTCGTGGCCTTAGAATAGTGGAGGTGCTTGGAGATAAGGGCACCCTTTGCCGTCAAAGTTCAAAAAGAATCAATGTTTATTACTTAATTGAGATGCACATTCATTTATATGTACAGCTGTCAGGAAGCAAAAGCTGATCAAAGGCCCATTAGTCACAAGGATGGCTTTGCGAAGGGCCACTTAGTTAAAGCAGTGAATTTAACATGAAAGGGAAGAGGGGCTGGAACACTGCGGCCTGGTACATTGTGCATTAGTGATTATTTTGGTCCTAGCTCTGCAAGCATTCTCTCATAGAAATTAACCCAGATCCAGAAGGCTAACCATATCAAGCATTGATGGCAAGCATGGGCAAATGGTGGCTTTTAATCCCCTTGTTATGATTTCTAAGTTGGGCAAACTTACAAACAAAAACCGAGATGCAGTGATGTCTTGACAAATTTTACAGAAAATGCTGGTGTTCAAAGACCGAGGAAAGCTTTGGAAACATCATAGGTCAAAACAGAGGTAATTACCCTGGCATGGCTACCTGTCTGTGCTGCGGAATTGGGAATTTGCTGGACTTTGCAAAGGTCATTTGGAATTGGGCCAGTCAGCCTAGATCTCTGTAAGGTCCACTGTGTACACTGACATTCCAATAGCGCCTGTTTTGGATACGGAATCCTCATCCGTGACAACTGTAGTATTATTGGTAATATTTATACCATTATGTTCTATGACCAAGGGTGAACCACAGATTAATAAAGCCTTTGCTCAACACCCACAGGGTACCAGGTGTTGCTGCTACAATGGGGAAGGGGATTGCAGAAATGTATTGAGAGAGAAAAGATTTCATTTATTTTTTTCACATTTTGTAAGCACATTTGCATTATACAAGCTCTCAGCGCATTTGCATAATCTGCTAGTAGAATGAACAAATTGACAATGCATTATGGAATTGCCTTCAATATGTGGGGAAGATGTAATTGCCCGCGTTGGTATAATGGCCTTCATTTAGTGAGTACCTACTATGAGTGCATCCCATGGGGATAGCAGAGGGCAATGATTGAGTGCACTAATCCTGAATCCACGTGGCTGTTTTAGGACCCTGATTCCGTTGCTTACTTGCTTTATGCCCTTGAAACACAGCTAAGTTTCTATATGCTTCAGTTTCTCCCTCTATAGAATGGGGTTGGTAACAATAGTACCCTCTGTATCGTAAGGTTACAAACTCTCAATGAAGTAACATGTGTAATATGATCAATACTCTATGTGGTACAATGCAATAATAATACAATGATGGTGATATGATGATAAATAGATAATTCGGTGGAAGCAGGAAGATGGGAAAAACTAAAATCTTTTTGAGTAAACCCATCATCAAGTACTACACCTCTTCTGTTTACCACCAACCTACTATTGAATGAATAAGACTTTCATTAGTTCCAAGGGAGAGCTTTGATGTCTGGGATACCTCTATGATCTTTGTGGTCTTTTCCAACCTTCTTGGGATATCTTTTTGTTTTTTCAACGTAGAAGTAAAATTTTAATCTAAAACACTGATTGGGAGGAGTATCTAGAGCTAGTGTTTCTTAACCTTCCTAATGCTGCGACCCTTTGATACAAGTTCCTCATGTTGTGGTGACCCCTGACCATAAAATTAACCATTAAAATTGTTGTTGCTGTAATTTTGCTACTGTTATGAGTAATATTGTACATATATGATATGCAGGATGTATTTTCATTGGTCACAATCCACAGGTTGAGAACTGCTGAACTAGACAAAGAGACTCATCCACCCACACTGAATTTTATCAGTGACTTTTTGGTATGATTCAGGTAGATGATATTGGAAAGAAATTAAATTTTGCTTTATGCTGGCCTTAGCACTGAATCAGGAAGGTAACATTTCTTCACCTAGAATAGGTGGACATCCTTATTTATTGGTCAACCATTGTATCTTTTAGTCTTACCCATCGAGCATAATGGTAATGAATTAATCTCTAACATGTTTTCTTCTTGAGAAGATAAAGGGATAAAGACCCTGAGATTGCAGAGCTAGGAAGCCCTTTGTAAACAGGCATCATGTACCCCACCCTCACAGGGGAAATTCAGCAGTGAACCTGTTCCAAACCTGTCTTCCCAAACTCTCAAATCCTAGTACCTTTATAATAAGTGGTCCTCCCCATTGTTCTAGTCCTGACATATATCTACTTGTGTATGGGTTTGAACCTTCTTAGTATATATATTTTTGGAGATATTATCTCACTCCATCACCCAGCTGCAGTGCAGTGGTATTATCATAGCTCACTGTGGGTTCAAGTGATCCTCCTGCCTCAACCTCCCGAGTATCTGGGACTATAGGACATACCACCATGCCTGGCCATGTTTTGTGCTATTTTGTAGAGCCAGGTTCTTGCTCTTGCTTAGGTTGATCTCAAACTCCTGATGTCAGGTGATCCTCAGGGCACGACCTCCCACAATGCTTGGATTATAGGTGTGAACCATCACATCTGGCCTCTTGGTACTTTTGTGTGTGTGTGTGTGTGTGTGTGTGTGTATCTTGGTACTTTTCGAACTGGCCTCCTGGCTCCTGAGCTTTCCATACTTGGATTATTTTGTACACTTTCTTAAAAACTCTTTTCTCTCCTTCGTTTGCTAACTCACTGGCAACCTGGACAAGTAAGTTGAGTCTGGACCTCACTTTAAATGTATGCCTCTCCTCTACTTTTAAGGTTCTGGAGCCTAAATGTTCTGGTCATAACAGGTGTGCTTTTTCTTCTAACTGAGAGCATTTACTGAATCTAGCAGCCTACGGTGGGAGCTTTCCGTGCTACCTTCTCCAGAACTAGGGAGATACAGGTTGTGACTCACCCATTAGCTTCACTAATGAAGGCGCTTTGCAAACACTGCTCTAAAAACATCACCTTGTCATCGCAACCACCTTCAAGAAGTAGTTACTGTTATCTCTATTGTATAGAGAAGTTTTGGATTGTGTTCTAACCATTGTGTTAGCATGATATGGAGGTTCTAGATGCTGTTATATTCCTCCAAAGAGTATTAATGTTTCTGACTCAGCAGGCAGTAAACTTGTTTAGACTCCAATTGCACATTCTGTCTGATAAGACACCTTTAGTAGGTAGTAGCTTCAATCTCAGTTCAACTCCTTTTTCCCCCTTAGCTTCACTATTTTCAGTTTGCCCCAAACGTGTGGTTCCGGGGTCAGCTAGAGATTTGGACAGAGTAGACTCAGAGAACTTGGGGCCCCCCTTGCTCTGTCCTTTTCCTTCCTGGGTTTCCCTTTTCACTTTCTGGAAGCTGTGGCCACCTTGGGTTCCATCCTCAGTTCCTCAGGCCTCGACGATAATAAGACTTGTCTCATTCTTTTAGCCAGCCTAGGTCACACCATGACGATGGCACATTCCTGGAACAAAGCTGCCACAAAATGAAGGATTCATGCTCTGTTGATCTCTCCGTCCAAGTATTAGCCCACATGGGAGATCCGTCTGCTTCTGCTTGTGGTTCATAGTCTGTGTGTATTAGCTGCCCCGAGTTTATAGGCTGCCGTTGTGCTTACTCCACAATACTGAAGGCAGAACTCTGGAAATGCTCAATGAAGGAATACTGTTTTTATGATTATTTTCATAATATAGTCCTTTCTTGATGACAATCACAGCATCACAGATATCCTAGGCAGGTATTGTGGAGCTGGCAGAGAAAAGGAGCCAGAATCCATCTCTGGAAAGTTTTTATCCCTCTGCAGTGGTTCTCCAGAAGCTGCATAAAACATTACCCTTTCTGAATCTCTGTGTATATGTGGGGAGAGGAGGAAGAGGCATTTTCTTGAGTAAAGCACAGTTGGTGAGGTGTTAATTCTCCCCTAGCCACATCTCCCACAGAGGGCACACAGCAAACAGCTCTCACGGTGGAGACAGGAGGCTTGTTAAAGTCTGCCACACCAGCAGGATAGGACGGGACAACATTCTAGAGTAACCAAGGGGGCAAAAACACCTCTGATCAAGTTCCCTGTGGCTCTTGGTAGGGGTTGAGAGGCTCACAGAAGAGGGCCAGCTCATTTTTAAAACCCCTGTGGACAGAGCTTGAAGTCCATCTGTGGGAAAGAAGGCACAAGATGCTTCTCAGACAGAGTGTGGCAAGGGCCAAAAAGAAAGGCAGCCATCTCCGAGGAGGTCCTGCAGGCCAGGGAGCAGCAGGAGCAGGTGCTCTTGAGAACCACGTGCTCCTCTGATGAAAGCAGCAGAAAACACCCCCAATTCACCACCCCAGCTTGAAAACACAGATACTCTCTTTCTGCCTCTCTGCTGTACTGGTCCCAACAACACACGTAACCACTAGTCAGGGGCAGTCAGCATCATTAGTGCCAGGGCCTAAGAGGGGGGTGAAACCAGCAGTGGGACCGGGCAGAGACGTGACCACGAGTCTGAGGACGGCACCAGCTTCTGGACGCTGATCTGCCCCGTTCATCCTCCCAAGCTAGGCACAGCCAAGAGAAGTGGGAAGAAGAAAGAAAGAAAATCAGCAAGAAGAGAAGGGAGGTCGAGCCATGTGAAAGATGCTGTGAGGATAAGACTACAGACCAGATGTGGTCTCTGATTTTAATAATTAAGTTTAGGCTGACAAAAGAAGAAGAGAAATGGCACAAAGAGAAGCTGCCTGCTCTAGGCACATGGAAAGTTCAAGGCCAATAAAGAAACTTGTGATTCTGAGGATAAAGCCGGTGGTGCGTGAGAAGGGGACAGGGAGGTCACTCCTCTTTGGCCCTGCCCACATGCTCGGAACTCATACTCAGGTGCTGGAAAGGAGATGGGTACCCCTGTAGATTCTGAGGCTCCCTCAACAAGCTAAAAAACATGCAGTACAACAATAGAACCTACTTACAGTAAATAAATTAACACATAGGTCAGTAAGGTAACCCCAAGGAAGAGGACAGTTAGGCAAGTCACAGACGTGGCTACATGAGTGGTTACGAAACAAGAAAAAAGGCTCCACTTCTCAGGGGTTGATTGAAACGCAAAATAAAACAAGAAAATGTCTTTTCCTAAAACCTAGCAGACTGGCAAAAGTATAAAAGGTTTTTAATATTTGGTGTTGATTTGGGAGTGGGAGCAAGCACACTTTAATTTCATCATGCTGGAGTCCAAATTAGACCTCTACAGTCATTTTGGAGAGCAATTAATACTACCTGTCAAAATTTTAAATGTCAACGTCCTTTGATGAACAAGTCTACCTGCAGGCATCTCAGAGACATTCTTCAAATGTGTGAAGAACATACAAGGAAGGGCTCCCTGTTACATGACTTGTCATTGGGAGAAACCAGAAACAACCCAAAGGCCCAATAGTAAGGAAATTAGTGTTAAAGCAGTTAAGGATAATCCACCCATTTCAGGGTTCAGGAATATTATTCAGCTACTAAAAAGGAGGAGGAAGAGCTGAATAAATAAAGGAAAGCTGGCCCCAGGTAACTGTGCAGAAGCAAGGCGCCTTTCTACGTGTCAGGCCCCGTTCTTAGAACTATGCGTCAATTCATGCATTTAATCCTCTTTGTACCATTATCCGTGATACTGCTGTCATCACCCCTCATTTTCACCAGTGAGGAAATTGAGGCCCAGCAGTCAGTTTAAGTCAATTTCCAGGATTGGCTTCGATGTATATGCCCTTAACTCTTATGTTCTACTGCCCGTCACTCGTGTGTGTACATGCGAGTGTGTGATGTGTTCATAGAGACATAAAGAGTGTGCATGTTTTGGACAATACACATGACACGGTGTATGACTCTAAGTGCCACCCAGCCCTACCTTGAAGACAAGGCACATATTCACCCAGATGCTCAAGCCCTTAGCTGAGGCTGGAGGCTGAGTCCCTCCCCAGGAACTTCCCTCTGCCAAAGGAAGCTGCCCCCTTCCAAGTTGAAACCCCCTTCTATGGAAGTTGAGGGGCATCTCATATCTGATAAATGGTGGAAGAGGGTGGCATACACTCACCTGGTCCCCTGCTTCCTTCTAGGACAATTCTGAGATTTCACCCAGCTCACGGCTCCCCCTATGAAATCAGTTAAACAACCCTTCATGGAAACTATATCACCGTCCACCTTGTCCCTCTGCCTGGTCTGCTTCCTTCACTCCTT
This sequence comes from Galago senegalensis, assembly GCA_963575145.1. Lineage (NCBI taxonomy): Eukaryota > Metazoa > Chordata > Mammalia > Primates > Galagidae > Galago > Galago senegalensis. Next base: position 18,097 of record CAUYTI010071255.1, read on the forward strand.
CTCACATCTGGTGACCAAGGTCGCTTCTTAGTGACCAATATGCATGCTGATCTCCACCGCAGAGTCTATCCCTCAGGAGCAAGAAGGTGGAGAGTGTGGGGAGAGGTGAGAAAGAAAGGCACTTCCATTTAATACTATACATTTCTATGTCATATAAATTGTGTTCAATGAATAGATGTTACATGATTCATTCCCAAAAAGCCCAATATGAGGCATGAAAACATAAAATTAGGAAGTGCTGCTGTTACTCTATAACAAACATAGAACAAAGTTGGGACCCAAACTTGGGTTGAAGATACGTGTCCCAGGAAGGAAATAGCATGGTTCTCACTTATTTTCTAGGGCTCTCATCTGAAAAACGAAATGCCTTTCCATTCTTCCCAAGTTTTCTTCTCTCTCGATATAATCCCAAAGTATTTTTTCCTCTTGCTTTTCTAAGTTTTGTCTGCAAGATTTTTATACTTTTAAGTCTCCGTGGGCTCCAGTGTCAGAAGGTGAAGGAAGCCTGCTACATTTTCTCTCAAATCCCTACCATAAAGAATGTGAGGCACTGACCTTGACAGAGTTCTGAATTTACTGTATAAAATCAAAACAAAAGAGCAGCCCAGTTAGATCATGGACAGGGTAAGATTCACTGATGGAAAGGGAATTGTTTGATTTGGTGTTTAGAACAGAAGCCCAGAAATTTTTAGGTCTCCATTTTAATGGAAAAATTGGCGCCCAGTTTGTTCATTCATTCCCTGTGTATTCGTTCATTCATTCATGAAAAGTGTGTTGAGTGCCTGTTTCCTGCCAACTACTTTGCTTTGGGGAGTTGTACTGGTTTGATCACAAGCTGATATAGCACAGTGACTTAATGGCTAGCAAGTTACTCTCTAGGTATTAGCAAGGTACTGTTCAGTGAATTCAGTCCAGTGGAAGAGTGGTCTCCAACCTTTTTAGTCCCAGGGACTGGTTCCATGAAAGATAATTTTTCCATGGACTGGGGTCTCAGGGATGGCTTTGATATGAGTCTGCAAACAATTGCTTTATTATGGTCTCTGTACATCAAACCTCTCTGCTAATGATAATGTATATTTGTAGCTGCTCCTGGCACTCTCATCCCTGCCTCTGCACCACCTAAGATCATCAGGCATCTGATTCTCCTAAGGAGTGGGCAACCTAAATCCTTCATATGTGCAGTTTAAAGCAAATGTCATGCTCCTAGGAGATCCTAATGCTGTAGCTGATGTGACAGGAGGCAGAGCTCAGGCAGCGATGGGGAGCGGCTATAAATATAGGTGAAGCTCTGCTCACTCGCCTGACACTTACCTCCTGCTGCATGGCCTGGTTCCTAACATGCCATGGACTGGTATTGGTCCACAACCTGGGGGTTGGGGACCCGAGCAGTGGAGGACAGCCAGATGTTGCACTTGTCACAGAGAGCTCTCCATGGCTTAGATAAACTTGAGAGGATGTGAGTCACTCTAGCCTAAAGAAAAATCTACTGGAGAATTTTCTGGCTGAGGTGACTGCAGAAATTCTATATTCTACCATGTGGAACAGACACACATGGAGATTTTCTGTCAAAATTTAGATAGCGTATCTATTGGGATGACTGCTAAGGATAAGAGCAGCTCTCTGCTCTTGGAGAATATTTGAGTGAATGATGAGATTCTGGGCTGACAACCAGGGAACTGAACTCATGCATGCAAATGGAAGCTTCTGGAAAGCCAAGTGGACACTCAGGGGATAGATAAATAAATGAGGGACTGCGTGGATCTCAACTGTACCCAGCAGAATGCTTCACACATTGTAGGTGTTCAATAAAATCACTTAAACCAAATGGAGAAACTGAAGCTTGTATGCTGGGTAACTTACCTCCTCTCCAGTGATTGGCTAATCTACTCTGAGCACCTGTTGTATAATCAGACACCAGGCCAGACACCGCCGCCTTCAAGCATGCTAAGTCAAAATTTGGTTTATTACTGAAGGCAGAATCATTGTCCACACTCTCTCCTATTATTTCCACGAACAGATATTTTACAAAGAGCCTCTCTGTCCAAAGAGAGAGGAGAGAAAGAAGAAAAACAACAACAAAAAAGAAAGGTCAAGGTTATTGCCCCTATAGTGATTGAACTTCAACCTAACTGGCTCTTGAAACTATTCTTTTGACCAAGAATCTGCTCTTAGAACAACAGAAACATTATGTCAGTGTGGTGAAAACTGAGATATTTTTAGGTGTCCATATTCTCACTTGAAATAGAATATAAAAGAGGAGCTGTCCAGGGCTCAGAAGAAACAGGCCTCCAGGGAGCAGGAACCTTGGCATTGTGGAAACTCAGAGCAGTGGGTTGTTAAAAAGAAAATCCAACTGAATGTTCAGGTTTGAATTGTTGTTCAAGATTGGTTAAGACCTTAGTTTGTGGAGGTTACCTTGGAAGGTTTAAATGTAGTTAGGTGTGAATACCACTTGCCTATTCTTGAATAGTTCTATTAAAACAATCTGCATGACATACTAAGCTGAAACCTTCTACATCTATAGGAGCTGACAAAAAAGAAGGGGATTTAAATTCAAATGTCCCTGGGCAGGTGCCACGAAAGACCAACCAGGTAGGAAGAATGGCAATCTAGAGAGTCTGTGTTCCCAGGAAGGAGTCATCAAACACTCAATTCAAGCCTATGTTATAGCTCTGTGGAAATTCAGGCTGTTTGGTACCAGAGTGTAGGAAGTTTCAAGATAAGCAGGAAATCCTGACTTGTATTAAAATTTCTCATTATTTGTTAGAAAAAAAATGGATCCCATCCAGAGACGTATTTTGGTTAGGTTTTACCAGTGATAATCCCCAGAAGGCAAATGATCACCACAGCCAATGGTGGAAACTCAGGAACCAAGAGGTGAACAGAACAGGTAGGGGTTGGATGTTGTCATGGCGACCAGTGAGGGTGATGACACTCAAGAGGGTGTAACTTCCTTCCTTCCTTTTTTCTTTTATAGGTTTGGCAATTAGAGCAAAACCGTGAAAGATTTTGTGTGAATAAAGAGCTGATTTTACCTGTGAGATGTTTGGGTTTTTGAATCTTAAGCTGTTCTCCAGGCTCCACTGCAACTTTGGGAAGTCTAAAGAGACCCTCGTTGTTCTGAGATGACTTAGCTTCTCATCTCGCCCTGGGCTGGCTGTGGATCTGGGTGTGTCAAGCTGTGCTCGGGGAAGTTTCTCCACTGGGTAAGGGAGAGCATATTTCCTGATGGGTTAAGAGAGCGTATTTCAGGAATTTATAGGAAAAGACAGGACAATAAGATGTGACTTTGTTGCCATCTTCTTTAGGTCTGACAAGAATATGCTAACTATATGTTTATACTTTGTCTTCTCCTTTGATTTTCTGGATCTTTGTTTTACTTTCTGAGACTTCTTTTCCAGGTCTTGGTGACAGAAGTCCTTTGAGGTTACAGGATAAAATAGCCTGGCAGCCTTCAGACCTAGGCCTGTTGATACAAGCTAAAGGAATGAGCTTGCTCAAGCCTCCCTGAATTAGCCTCCCCAGTTATCCTCACTTGTAATACAATGGTGATGAGATGATACCCTCAGACTGAGGGTGCAGGATCTGGGTTCAGTTTAAGTTTTGATATGATCTGGCCATGTTATCTTAGCTGGATCACTTCTCCCGGTGTTCGTTTCCCAAGTGGCAAAATAAGAGTGCTGATTTTTTTTTCATTCATCCACCAAACATTTGATGAGCTCCTTAACATGTGCCATCCTGTTCAAGGTTAGACTGATGTTAAGTATTTCATGGTTCTGTCTTATCTTTCACTGGTATAGTGGATGACTTCTAAAAGATATTTTCGTATCTTATTTCTGGGAACCTGTGAATGTAACCTTCCTTGAAAAAGGATCGTTGTAGATATAATTAAGTTAAAGAGATGAGGTCATCCTGGATTATCTTGGCAGGTCCCAAATCCTAGAACAAGTATCCTGTAAGAGAAACACAATGGAGAGAACCCACGTGAAGACAGAAGCAGAAATGGTAGTGATGCAGCCACAAGCCAAGGGACATCTGGAGGTGCCAGAAGCTGAAATGTCAGGGAAGGATTCTCCTCTAAAGATTTCAACGAGAGACTGAGGCCTTGCCAATACCTTGATTTCAGATTTCTGGCTTCCAGAACTATGGGAGAATAGATTTCCATTGTTTTTAGCCACCAAGCTTGTGGCAATTTGTTATGGCAGCTTGAGGAAATGAATGCAATTAGATTCAGGCCCACCCCCCAGAAACTTCCTTCTCTTTGTGGGACAATCATCTGTAGATACTCAAAGGACTTCTCATGAAGCTACACCATTTGGTTTGACTCAAAGCTTCTGGCCAACGGCATAATCCAAGGTGGTTCTTTCTGCTCAGGTTACAATGTCTCTGCCACATGGTCATGTCATTCTTGGGGCAGCTGGTTTACTAGGGAGACACCCTCTGACTTGAGCTTGTAACCGGGCTGTGAGTGAACAAATTAGACTTATTAGATCCTTCTTTTTGAAGAGTTTGATTCAGAGACACAAAAAGAGAGAGATTAGTTTCTAGAAGATGCAAAAAGAAAGCAGTGTGAAGACCCTGTAAGGTAGTGGGAAGCATGAGTATATAGAATTAGGAGCTGCGAAAGCTTTAGCTAAGCTGAAGTTATATAGTAGAGAGTATGTCTTAAAAAATCAATCTATGAGGAGTGAAAGTGGATTGGCCTCCACTGGTAAAAGCGTTAGTTTCCAAGTTCACATATCAATATCTCCTTGCCACTCTCCCCCTTTTTTTCCAGTAGTTTTCAGGTTTCTCCTCCTATGATTTTTGTCAGGCTAACCAGGGACTTTACCTGGATTCTCCTTGAGCTGCTTCCCTGCAGCAGGTGTAGGTGATGTTCCTGCCCCAGGTAGCAGGCTTGCCTCTCTGAAACAGTGACAAACCCTGGTCCAGCCCACAGGTCTTTTCCTTTTCCCCATCTGGGATATGTATGCCTTGTCCTAGAGTAGCTTCCTAAAGAGTCACAGAGACCTGCAGGACGTGGCTGGGCATTCCAGCTCAGTGAAAGGTAACAATACAGTTGTTTCTTGAACCACAGCAACATGTCAAGTCCCATACTAAAAATTTGGCATGCATTATCTCCGATTCTCATAATTCTGTCTGGGAATATCGCTCGTGTTATCTCCCTTTCAGATGTTTATTATTAACAATATGGATCTGGCAGGGAGTTTTTGAAGACCATAGGGAATGTGTCTAAATGGAACACAGAAAACACTTCTGCTGGTGTCGCTGTTACTACTGCCAGTACTGAGGACGATGGCTCAGGAGGTTAAGTAATGTCTCCAGGGGTCACAGTGATGGCTCTGACAGAGCCAGGATTTGATCCCTAATCTGTTTGATCATGTGTGTGTGCTACCTTCAACTACTTCCGGGATCTAAAATGGAGAACACTGTGGTCAATCAGCCTTACCCAATGACTGAATCACTCACTGCCATGACCTGGATTGCCCCAGAAGGGGATACTGTGGGCCACTCAGGGGATCCTCACAGTCAGAAGGGAAATGACTAGTTCACTATGGGAAAGTTAGACCACGTTGCTTTGCCTGGCCTTGGAAAGTACATAGAGCCTCCTAGAAGGCCTTGCTGACTTTAAGAGAGGCCATGGTTCCTGTACCTGGGTAGGACCTGTCTGCTCAGCATATGCTGAAACCTGCTGCCTCCTGCTCTGTGAACCCTTTGTTCCCTTTGCCCTTCAGTACTGCTCAGCCAGCAGAATCACTGGTTCCCCTGCCCTTGATAGTAACATTCATTTCCTTTCTAAGCCTCCAAGAAACCATTCAGAAGGGACCCATTGTCTCATTTGTCCATTGCGGTTTTTGTCAGAGCAGCCCTGCCTGTCCTCCAGGGTTAAACACTTTGATGCACATACTGCTAGTTCTTCTAGACAGGAGAATGGCAAACCACAGCCACAAATCAGGTCCAGCCTGTTGTCTGTTTTTATAAATATTTTTTTATTGGAAGGCAGCCACACTCATTAGTGTGCATACTATCTGGGGCCGCTTTGGCTGTACAATGGCGGTGGTTGAGACAAAGCATGTATGGCCTATAAAGCCCTTTGCAAGAAAGTTACTAACTTCTGTCCTAGGCTATCAACCATTTTCTATGCACATACCAGAGTGCATGTGTGTGGTGTCCAGTTTACTGAGGACTCCGAAGCCATTTGGTACACGCATGAAAGGTTTTATTAACTCTGGTAACTGCCTTGATGTAGATTACCTTGACCTTACTTTCCCTGTAGATAGAGTCTTCGTTAATGATATCTCTTCCACTTCCATGATTTTCAGTCTCCATCTGGGCCAGATGTGGTGGCTCACACCTGCACTTTCGGAGGCCGAGGCAAGAGGATCACTGAGGCCAAGAGTTCAAGAGCAGCCTAGGAAGCACCACAAATCCCATCTTTGCAAATAATTTTGAAAGCTACTCAGGAGGCTAAGCCAGAAGGATCATTTTGGCTCAAGAGTTCAAGGTTGCAGTGAGCTATGATCATACTACCACACTTTGGTGTGGGTAACAGAGCAAGACCCTGTCTCCAAAAAAAACAAAAAAAGTCTAAGCCTGGTAATTGATAAATGCATCTGTGCTTTTAGCACCAATTAGAACTGTGGCCCCAGGAGCTTAAAGAAAACATATAACCTGGTTCCAAGACACCCCTGATCTCCCTTTTCTATTCACAAAACAGTAAGGGAAGGAAGACAAAGGTCAAGGGAAGAAACTAGAAATTCCTCATTTTACTGGTGACTCTGCACTTCTCTCCTTGTTTGGAAGAACTTGCTGCTCTTGCTCTGCCTGTCAGCCCTGTGAGGTGGGGTGGTGGCCCCAGTGTACACTGGGCAGAATGGGTGGGTTAATTGCCAGGATTTGGCAGCACCTTGAGGCATCTGGTCACATCTTCCAGCTGGTTCCCACAGTAGTAATTGCTCCACATCTCTCTGATATGTCGTCCATTGTGTCCTTGTCCCCCAGTATGCATAGCTCAAGTCTCTGGCCTCTGCCCTTATCCACCCTCCCCAGTCACCAGTGGGGCCTGACTCCTCTGCCTTTCTCCTATTGTCCTTTCCCTTGGCTGACATCCAGCCAGGGAGAATTACTGCCACCCTCCCTTCTGGCACACACTGAAGCTTTGTCTTCCCTGTGCCCCCTTCCCCCTCAGAGGAGCAACAGCCTCTCACTTCAACCCCCTTCTGTGTTACAAGGTGAATAGTTTCTTTGGCAACTCTGCTGTATCTGCCCAGAGGAGGGAGGAAGAGAGGCATAGGGCTGGTGGTGGTGGGGTCAGTTCTGGCTGCTGTCTAATGGCTTAGAGAAAAGTGGCCACAGCCAGTTTCTAGGGGCTGCCTTCTGAACGTAGAGGATTTGGCTTAATCTGTCCTCCTCTTTGGATCATAACCACTATTCTTAGAGAAAAAAAAATGCCACTGGACTATTTGAGAAGTTTGTGTTCATATGTGTGTTTTTGAAAAAATAAATAGGACAATATTCATTACACTAAAACTTGCTCTTACGTATTCAGGGATATATTGTGAATACCCTCTGTCTTTGCACCTACAGATCTACGTTAACCTTTTTGATGTCTACATAATGCTCTATCATACCACATCCCCTGATGGATTTATCCATTTCCCTATTAATGGACATGAAGGCTGCATGTGTTTGTACTTCTATATGTGACGTCATGATAAGCATATTCATACACATACCCTTGAACTTGATCGTAATTATTTCCTAGGGAGTTCTAAAAGTGGAATTGCATGTCAGGGTACACACATAGTTTTCTGATAGAGTTCTAAGTGCTTCTTAACATTCCCCTTAATCATGAAGTAAGAATTTATTTTTTTCTCCCACTTACTCAACAGTTCTGAATAGTATCCATCATTTTAAGCTTTGTCAATAGGAAGTAAGAAAAGTGTTACCATCTTTTTCTTCCCCCTAATGTAAATTCAAATCAAGTCAATTCCGTTCCATTCCATTCAATTCCATAGGTATATTTTGTGCAGCTGCTAGGGACAAGGCAAAAAACCAGGAGCAAGATATATCTCTGTCTCTATCCCCATGAAGAAGAGACATGGGAGGGAGGATCTAGGGGGGAGTGAAAGTAGCCTTTGGAAGCAGAGAGGCTGGGATCCCAACTGTCTTTGCTATTTACCAGCCAGGTCACCCCAAGGAGCACCTCCCTGAGCCTCGGTTTCATCATCTGAATATGTGCTCGAGAATAGAGTTGTGCTTGGCACACACTGGCTAGTAGATGGCCTCTCCTATCACCATGGCAAGACAGACTTTGCTCAGCGTAAACTATGGAAGGAAAGGATAGGAAAGAAAGACTATGCCCTCATTCTAGAAAGGGGAAGGATATCATGGCTTTGAGTTGGACTTGGATTTAGGAAAATGGGGCTGCAAGGGAAGAGCTCTTGTGGAAAATGGTGCATGGAGGGGAGGCTTCAAGGCAGGGGGACGCTGGGCAGGTGGGAAGGGGACACAGGATGTGGTTCAGAATGGCTGGAGTGGAGAATGCAGGGCTGTGAGAGAGGCTGTTGTGTAGGGTGTAGACCAGAAAGTGAGGGCTGAATAGCCAGCGAGTGTAAGTTCAGTTTCTAACCACTCTGCAATAGAGAACTGAAAATTCAGGAGGAGAAAGAGCACAGAAAAAGAGGAAGCAGTGTTTCTCCTGAAGGTGAACCTTCTAAGGACTTCTAACATGCAGCATTCAATCTGTTTACACACTGACTTCTCCTAGTAGAACAGGGACTGCAAACCATGATACACTACAATGGCAATGACCTTTTCCCCATCTACAGAAAAAAATTCAGTGTAATTGCTTAGGTTTTCCTCCTATCCTTTCATTCTTTCTTAAATCTTGGATGCCTCCAAACAATCATCTACGCTGATATAAAATCATGTCTGGTTTGTCATAATTTTGTAAGGTGTTCGCTTTCAGTATTTTATACTAACACATCATGGTATTTGCAAAGAGTCTGAGCAATTCTGGGTCTCCATCCCTGGAACACACCTAAGAACCATCATTATAAACTATGAGCATCCTTAGGACGGAGACGGTGTATCATTCATTCTGGTCTCCTTCTCCATAGCTGGTCCACAGCGTAGAATTGAGCATAGCTCCTCAAAATATTTTTGTAGAAGTGAATCAAATACTCTGAATTCTATAGATAATGATAGCTTCCAAATGAGAGAGAACTAATTAAAGTCTTGTACCAACCCAGCAAAGAAATTGGCAAATGGCTGAACGAAAATTACAGACACATGATAAAAAAAACAGATTAACTGAAATCATAAACCAAAGTGTAACTATAGGCAGGATACGGCAAAGTTATTGAGTAAAATTGGGCAATTGATATGGCAATATGTATTTTAAACAGCTTACTTAGCAATTACAATTTGATTTTTAAATACCTCATTTTCCTTCCAAATCAATGACATACACACACACACACACAGAGTACACTTCTCAGCATTTCCTTTCCCCCAATATTCAAGGCAGGATTGCAAACATTGTTAAACCAGTTTTTAACAAATCTGGAGCAGCAGGTTCTTTGTTGAAAAAATATTTCCACTTATCAAGAGATGTTTCCCCTGAAGGAAAGTGAACATTGTGTTCAAAGCCTTGACTTCTTTATAAAGCATAGGAGGAGCAAGTTGGTTTTGCCCTGTTGATAGCACCCAGATTTGAACTGTTTCAACCAAAGAGGGAGATGCTCCGGAGCTGACTTCAAACAGCTGGAGGATACGTGGTTCATTTTCAAAAGAAAACGACTTTTGCTTAAAAGGCTTGTGAATGTAGGCTGAATTGGTATGTGATCCGCTGTGATGTCTACGTAACCTTCCTGGGGGCTTAAGAAGGTGGTGGGGGGGATTGAGAGTATCCCCTCCTCTTCCTCCAAATAAAGTGAAATATGCCACTTTGTAGAACTGAGTTGGATGACATTTCCAAATAGTACTTACCTGGAAAGCTCACAGCGAGATACCTAGAAGAAAAGAAGACAAAATAAAAATCATCGGAAAGCGTATGTTTACTTAAAAAAAATGAAGCCTTCTGTCCATGGGCCCCAGCGTGTCTGGGAGAAAGGGCTGATGCACATGTGAAATGTTCTGTGCCATGTAAAGAACCATCTGCCCAGAGGAACCAGGGAAGACTTTGCTTCATCTTACCCTTTTCTTCGTCTGTATCTCCATGTAGGCACAGGATGGGAGGGAGTAAGTCTGTTTTTTAAGCTATGCAACAAGTTACCACGAATTTAACAGCTTAAGACAACACCCATTTTTTAAAAATTTTTTATTGTTTCAGGTTAATTGAGGGTACAAAGAATTAGGTTACAATGTTTGCATTTGTTGGGTACAGTCCCTCTTACAATTGTGTAGCACCCCCAAGAGGTGTGCCATACACCCTAACTTACGCCCACTAAGTGGGACCCACCTGTTCCCCTCCCTTCTCCCCTTTCCCTACTCCCTCATTTCCTCATGCCCCCACCTTGAATTGATTTGAGTTTTTCTTTTTTTAAAAAACGTATGTGTGTTGTTTATTTATTTATTTTTGCAGTTTTTGGCCAGGGCTGGGTTTGAACCTGCCACCTCCAGCAAATGAAGCTGGCACACTCCTCCCTTGAGCCACAGGCACTGCCCGATTTGAGTTTTTCCCTTATGTGGGTATCCATTAGATTGTCTACTGGCTTCATATTAGAATTGAGTACATTGGATTCTTACTTCTCCATTCTTATGATACTTTACTGAGAAGAATGTGTTCCAACTCCACTCAGCCTAATACAAAAGACGTAAAGTCTCCACTTTTTAATGGCTGAATAGTATTTCATAAACCACAGCTTGTTTATCCATTGCTGGGTGGGTGGGCATGTAGGTTGTTTCCACATCTTCATGATTATAAATTGAGCTGCAATGAACAGTCCAGTTCAAATGTCCTTATGATAAAACGATATTTTCTTCTGGGTCGATGCCCGGTAATGGGATTATAGGAGCAAATGGGAGGTCTCGTTTCAATTCTTTGAAGATTCTCTATACTTCCTTCCAAAAAGGTTGTGTGAGTTTGCAGTCCCACCAGTAGTGTAAAAGTGTTCCCTTCTCTCCACATTAATGCCAGCACAACACCCATTTATTAACGCATGGCTCTGTAGGCCCAAACCCCTGTAGGTTCGGCTGGTTCTCTACAAGGGGTCTCACATGGCCAGAATTAAGATTTTGGCTATCTGGAGTCTTGTCTGAAGGGACTGGGGAAGAATCTGCTTCTCAGCCTATTCAAGTTGTTGGTAGCATTCAGTCCCACGTGTCTGTGGGACTGAAAAAGTGTTTCCTTCGGCTGCTGTGGGTTACGTCTCTATTCTTAGAGACCCCTCTCCTTGGGGCTTCCATATTCCATCTTGCAAAGGTGCTCAGAATCCTCTTATACTTTAATCCTATCTGACTGGAGCCAGAGCAAATGCCCTGCTCCTCCGTGACTTATTTCTTGTCTGTCTCCCACTCTATAATGTAAACTCCATAAGGGCACGTCCTTCGTTTTATTAACTGATGTATCTCCAGAGGCTAGAAAAGCATCTGGCCCAAAGTGAAAGCCCTCTAAATACGTGTTGAATAAATGAACAAAAGCCTTCACTTTCAACTGCATGACAGACTGCGGAAACTTGGAAATGATAATTTGTATTTTAACCCGATTGCATTCCCCCAACTCACCTTCATATCTATGGATCAGAAAATTAAAGATAAATAAATTTAATCTACTGCTGCCCAGAGTAAATCTCTAGGAGAGAGAGAGAGAAACAGGTGGTAGGCGCAGCAAGACAAAGACCAAATATCTCTCCATTTACATCCATCAAGCTTACATGCCACTGAGGTTAAGAGAAAAGACGGCTGCCGCTCTCCAGCCTGTCTACACCTGCTAAGCTGTTCTTTACCATTTTGTAATTTGCCCAGCAGGTTTAAAACAGGAGCCGTAATGGATGAATAGTCTTACCATGTTGCAACTCCAAAGTGACATGTTTTTTTTTTCTGTGTACCAATTTTCTACCCCAGGAGCCTTTCTGAGCAGTGGATTAAGAGGTGGGAGGAGAACATGGTTCCGATTTAAGGGCTGAGACTTTTAGCCAAACAGGGCACAAATGAGACTTTCGCTTAATGAGCACAGGGAGGGGGTGATGGATCAGATTGGAGTGACTTAAGTGCTTGATTTTCTGGCTTTATTCCGTAAATGACTTTTAATTTAGCACATTTCGAACATCTCCAGTGAATAGAACGGTGATTTTAGGTTGGAAAGTTGGGTAACATTTGGAATTCTAAGCCTGTCACATTTCCTTCTTCTGGTTACAGCCTGACTTGTAATTCCGCCCCCCCCCCCATCATTTTAGGATGTTTAACATGTGTGAATTAAGTGCCAACTGGCGTTTTGCCATCTGGTATTGTATCTGGGGGCACAAAGGTTGATTAAACCCAGTCCCCATTTGTCAAAAAGATCTTGGCCTCCTGGAGAAGCCAAGAAGTTCAACATTGGAGCTCTGCCTTAAAGGATGAGTAGAAATCCTCCAGGCAGAATCTAAGGCAGTGGATCTCAACCTTCCTAATGCCACAGTGTATTTCCATTGTTAAAAAGGGGTAACAACCCACAGGTTGAGAACCGCTTAGTGTTCCTGATAAAAGATCAGCAAGATGAAGGAAGGTCTTTTCTCCATTTGAGAGGCTGTAGATGGTTCTGCATAGCCAGAGGGTGGGATGAGGAGAGCGGGAGGAGGCTGCTACTCCAGAGATAATGAGAACCCCATAAATGCTTTAGTGTACACAGGTATGGTCTAATAAAAAAAAAAAAGAAGCTGGGTCAAGAGGGATCCTGCAATGCCAGAGACATTTGGGGCTCAACCTGTGGATGATTTCACAGAAAGGCACTCAGTAGAAAGTGACTTGGTCATTTCACCTTTCTAGGGGTATATGGAGAGGGACAGAGAGAGAGAAGGGAAATGAGAACAGAAGATTTGGTGGCTCCAGCATTTTAGAAAGAAGAGCTGAAACTCTGACTCATGCCGGCAATCCTAGCATTCTCCAGGCAGGAGGATCACTTGAGCTCAAGAATTCTAGACCAGCCTAAGCAAGAGCAAGACCCCATCTCTATTAAAAATAGAAAATTTAAGTGAGTGTTGTAGTGTGTGCCTGTAGTTCCAGCTACTCGGGAGGCCAACTCAGGAGGATGGCTTGAACCGAGGAATTTAAGCTTGCACTCTAGCCTGGGTAACAGAGGGAGACTCTGTCTAAAACATAAGTGCTGGAACTCTAACAACGTAAGTAGCAATAAACAGAAAAGATGGGGCAAATCAGATGCACGAAAACCCCATAGGCACCAATGCTTTGCTTGAAATCATTATTCTCTCCAATACTCAGCCCCCAATTTCACTGCTAAATGTCAGTGAAAGGCAAGATCAAAATCTGGAAAGAACTTGTACATTCCCGAGTGTTCTTCTGGGTCTGTCCCATCTTCTCTGGAAGGAAGGTGTACTAGGAATTAGAGACCAATTAAACATGAAAAAAGAGATGAAACAAATCTACCATGGGTCCTAGGATTCTGAGGGTAGGTGACTGTGCCATTTAGCTTTTCTGGTGATCGTCACTGTGGATGCCACGGCGTAGGGGCACTCTCTCCCAGCCAGTCAGTGAGCATCCCTGTAGGATCCTATTGTGTTTGAAGATGGTATTTTCCCTCAGGTTCTGGATGGATATTGTATCACACGTACAAAATACAGCACAGAAATACTTTAGTGTGGTAATCGAAGTAATGGTGGCGTGCAGCTAGAGAACCACATGATAATTATTTGATGGCATGTTAATTAAGAAGTAACGGTAAACAGTGGCTATCATGATAGCTCTTGGTATTCTACTTCTGAAGTTAATCCTAACAGTTCTGTCATCACCCAGTGAGAGAAGTGATCCAGGGAGGCAGTAGTGTAAGGGAGAGTCGGCCATCCTCAGAGATCCCTTTTCCTCTACCAAGCCAGGGCTTCCAGTGGAAGCGTCAGCTCTCAGAACCCTCAGTCTCGTTTTAAGGAAAAATTCTACTTCATCCTAATTCCCACTTTTAGGACTTACCTAACCTGTCAATGGGGGTTCCACTAATTTTGCTTTTGGTTTGGCCCCTATCTGGGTTTTCCTGGATTAAGAACAGAGAACTCTTTAGAGAGGATTCTATGTCATCATTATTATAGATGAAAGTTTGTGCCCCCCCCCCAAATTCATATGTTGAAATTCTAACCTCTAATGTGATGATGGTCTTGGGGAGTGGGGGCTTTGGGAGGTGATTAGGCAAGGAGGGTCAAGGAGAAGACATTGTGGACATAATGAGAAGATGGCCCTCTCCAAACTAGGAAGAAAGACCTCAGGCCCTCACCAGACATCAGATTGGCCAGAACCTTGATCTTGAACTTCCCAGCCTCCAGAACCATGAGAAATGAAATTATACTGTTTAACCTCCAGTTTATGGTATTCTGTTATAGCAGCTTGAAATGCCTAAGACAGTTGTCATTCCATCATAACTCCTTTCCTACTCCCCCCTTCTTCACCAGACAGGAGACAAATTTATGTCAGACATGAATTATTTTGTTCTCTTCATCTATAGGGAGATCACATGCTCCAAACCTTGCCTCCTCATTGACCCACATTTTACCCAATTAGATATTCATTTCTGTCTAGCCCATTATTATTAGGACTCCTAGGATTACTAGGGTTTAGGGACCTCTCAGCAGCTCAAACTTTCATGAAAGATGTCTTACAATATGCTATGTGATGGTCCTACTCAAGGGGTTCCTTTGTGTAATGGTCAGCACTCTGGACTCTGATGATCCTTCTCAAAAGTGTGCTCTGGGGACCAGTGCCAGTCCTCCAGAGCGTTTAGAAACTGTTGTGGCAAATTGTCACTGCACAACCTCCAAAACATAGTCAGTATTTCTTGTAGAATAGAGTGTAGACCAATATGCATATAGTCAGATTTGCATGGTGAGTTCCCTGAGTGAGTTAAGAGACTAGGTATTGGTCAGCAGAAGACTGGGATACAAAAATAAACCTGGCCGCTCACCAGAGATAGTTTCAGAAGCACTGGTTGGCTGGCCCCTTGTACAAGAACACCTTATTTAAAATGTAGATTCTAGATTGTACCCTGGGACCTGATAAGTCAGAATATCTGGAGGTGGGACTCTAAAATCTATGTTTTAAGCAACCTAGTTGTTCTTTCATGTTAAAGTTTGAGAAGTAGTTATGTTGATTAAACATAGTTTGAAAGATTCTATTTTTTACATCAGCCATTTAAAATGGTCCTTACAGGCTCGGCGCCTGTGGCTCAAGCGGCTAAGGCACCAGCCACATACACCTAAGGTGGCGGGTTTGAATCCCCAGCCCGGGCCCACCAAACAACGATGGCTGCAACCAAAAAATGGCTGGGCGTTGTGGCAGGTGCCTGTGGTCCCAGCTACTTGGGAGGCAGAGGCAGGAGACTCGCTTGAGCCCAGGAGTTGGAGGTTGCTGTGAGCATGATGCCATGGCACTCTACCCAGGGGGATAGCTTCAGGCTCCATCTCAAAAAAAAAAAAAATAAAATAAAATAAAATTGTCCTTACAGGCACAGAATACGTGTGTTACCAGAGAGAACCCCCTAGAATTCCGCCTCCAACAGTTCAGAAATGTTTCAAACTCTATATTCTGCTAAAATATCATCCACGTTCTGTCCCAAGAAAAGAAGCTGTTGTAGAGAATTTGTACATATTAACGCAGAGTAACGCATTCCCCACCTCTGCCAACATTTGAAGATCCTCCTCCTTTTAACATCATTTTCTCTGGAGCCATTTATTAAAGGGGCAAACCATGCCCCTTTGCTATGTAGTCAATTTTTTTTAAACAAATGAAATTAACTTTAATAATATGTTTTGTTTAAACTACATATCCCAAACATTATCATATCAACATGCAATCCATTTTTTTACATTTTAATGAGACATTTGGGATTTGTTTTATCATAGTAAGACTATAAAATCAGATATATATATTATACTGACAACACATCTCAATTTATTTTTTTTATTTTATGAAGTCAAATATACATAAATCATGGATACATTCATGCATTTGTGGGGTACAATGTGCTGATTTTTTTAATATACAATCTAACATGGTTACATTTAACCAATCAACATAGCTTTCACCCCATTGACTTGATTATTGTGCCAAAACTTCTATGTTCTACACTTCACAGATTTGACTTGTACCCTTGTCATATGATCCATCGGTATGATCCTGACTTTAACCCTCTCTCTGTCAACCTCCCCCCTCCCCTGCCCTCCCCTCCTACTCCACTTCTCAATTTAAAAGCTGAATTTTTTTTAAATTAAATACACATAGACCATGAAAACATTTATGCACATGTGGGGTACAATGTGTTGATTTTTTTTTTTATACAATCTGATGTGGTTACATCAAACCAATCAACATAGCTTTCACCTCATTTACTTGAGTATCGTGTTAAGACATTTATGTTCTACACTTGACAGATTTGACTTGTACCTTGCAATATGCTCCATAGGTGTGGTCCCGCCTTTTACCCTCCCTCTATCAAACCTCCTCCTCCCTTCCCACGCCATTTCTCTCCTTCATCCTGGGCTATAGTTGTGATCTATCTTTCATAACAAAGTTTGAGTACATAGAAGTAGGTAGGCAGTCAATTGTATGTGAGCGTGTCACTAGCTAACAGTGTAGTCCTTAACATTCAAGGTACCCTTCATCACAAATACAAAGGCTACTTATATTCACTCCCTTCAGTTTATAGTTAATAAATTGAATTTGACAACACTATGGTTAGAGTGTTTCGATTCTTGAATTTATAAATTATATTCATCTGGAGAGATCATCCCATGCCTTGGTGGTACCATAGAAAGCAGTGGCTGTTGAACGTGGACATTGCACTAGAGTGCAATGAGAAGCTTCTGAGAAGTATAGATGCCTCCCCAATGCCGGTCACTTCTACCCAGAAGTTGGGGTTCCAGGAAGCTGTGTCATCACATACGTTTCTCTACTTGATGACTGAGGTGAGCAGGCAGATTTTGGAAATCACTGAGTTCATGACGCGATGGCTGTAAGATTATTAAATATAGCGTGAGGGTTCATGGCCTAAAGAGAGAACAGTGTCTGGCGAGGGGCCCGTCAAAGCTCTGAGACACACGTATGGTGGAAAATTCAACATTACAGAAGTGGTGCATGGCTGAATATGTAAATGAGCATCTGCTGTTTGGTAGTTAACAACTCTAGCCCCTTCATGGAGCCGCGATGATGATCCTGGAGCCTGCGTGCATCTGGGTGTCTGTACAATGAGCAGAAAACGCCCACTGCGGTAGCCTTTGAAAAGTCAATCAGCACCGAGGGGGAGAGCGAGGCTATTCAGGTAATGAGTCACTGGAGAAGGAGCCTAATCCAGCCGTGCTGTATTCCTGCATGGAGCTGTTCCCCACCCCGAGTTGCACAGGCTGCGTCCCCCAGCAGAGCAGAAGAGCAAGGGCAGAACAGGATGAAAGGCACAGGTCCTTGTCCATGGCAGCCTGTAGTTATCATGTCTGGAAAGGGCTGAAGCCAGAGACACCTCAGGAGGGTGGCACCGGGCAGCTTCTTCTGGGAGCAACTGCAGCAGTGTCCTGGGCAGCCCCAGCTCAGGGCCTTGCTGGGGGATAGACGACACGGCTTTCTGCCCCCTCCCATTGTGGGGCTGGTCCTTCCATGAGATGAACGTGGTTTCTTTTCCTGAACTGCCCCAGCAGATGTAGGATCTGCTGAAAAGAATTCAGTTTAATTCTAGCAGCATAAGCCAGTGTCTGCTCTGTTTTAAACCCCTGTGTCTCAGGCTGATGATGTGGAAATGAAACAAACAGCTCCTGTTTTCCAAAGAGTTCCCAGTCTACAGGGGGAGGCAGCCCCATAAACAGCTGCCTAAAATAAAACAAGAGGCACTGGCAGTGGGGTGCACACAGGAAACTGCAGGTCATTCTGCCTGGGCCCGCGGGGAGACTGGCAAAAGGAAAGTGATATTTGAACTGAGCCTTCAAAGACTTGTGGGGCTTCCGTAGGTACAGAAAGTGGACAGAGAGAGATGGGCTAGAAAGGAGGGACATTCTTGGTGGGGGAAATGGACCAGCTATTCGTTGCATGATCAGCAATGATAAATATTCTCTGAGGTGGCTACAATATGAAATAGAGCTGTGCACACAGCCAGTCACTGAGATCCTGGGATGGGAGCCTGTCTTCATCTTTCTGGCTCATGGATGGAATAAAAGGGCTAGAGTGAAAAGGGGATTTAGAAATCAGATAACCTGATATCATTGAAACTTTAGGACAACCCATAGCAAGAGAAAGACTTTAGGTCCACACACTGACCCAGAAAACAACATTTTTAAAAAATACATATCATACCTTTACAAAGTGCCAGGCAGTTCGATTTTTCTCCTCTGGTCTATTTCCTTTTTAAAGTAATGTTTTCAGACTTCTTGAGAGGTTACAACTCCCCATTTGTGAGATGCCTGTCAGGTCCAAGTTTGTCATTTTGCAGACCGGTGTGCTGAGATCTAGAGCAGAAGTGACTTGAGCAAGGCCACAGGGAACCAGGATTCCATCAGAGTTTTCTGATGCTGAGTTCAGCACACTTAGCGCCACACCTCCCTTCAGTCATCCTGGGGTACAAGGAAACGTCGTCCCCTGCAGGTGTCAGGGTGGGAAAGGCTGCTGTGGGCCAGGGCTGGAGGTGCCCAGAACTAGCCATCCCCTTCCCCTGGTCTCTGCTCCGGTGGCCACAGAGGTCCTGAAGGCTCAGGTGATTGTCATGACAAATACAAGTGTCTTGTGTAGGGTCCTGCTTGGCAGAGCCCTGTCTCTGCCCTGCTTCCTGGCAACAAATGCTGCTGTTTCACTAGGTGGCAAGTAGTGTTTAAGAAGCAGGGGATGATAGAAGGAATGGAACTGGGGAGTGGTGTGAAGAAATGGCGCCTGAAGAGTCACCTCAGCCCTCCAAGAGGAGGGACAGGACGTAGCCCCAGGAGGTAGTCCCAGGACGCTACCTTCCAAGCCTCGCTCATGCCGAAGCACTTTGCAAATGTCTACTATAGCCAGCCAGCCACCGGACCAGGGTCTGAGATCAAAGATGAGTGACAGGTGACCCTCGTTCCCAAGCATCTCACGGTCTCCAGGGAAGAGAAATTGGTCATTTTAACATAGAGTGACAGTAATGTAACGTGCACAGAAGGAAAAAATTGGCAACTTTGCCTGGTCGGGGCATTGCTGAGAAGCTCTCACAGAGGGAAGTGACCCCAGACAGCAAATTTAAGAAGGAGTAGTCTTTTTCCAGGAGCGCAGGATGTGAAAAACCACTCCAGGCAGAAGAAACAATAGCCAAGGAATGTAAATTTGGAGGGAAGGAGGACTGGGTGGTGTGCGTGGGACACAATGTGTGTGGGCTGAGCAGACTGGCAGAGAACAAAACGGAACCCAATGATGCAAGAAGTGAACTTTGATCATAGGCGTGTCTCAGCCGTCCCAGCACACATTGAAATACCTTCGCCTGTGATGATCTCTCCCTCTTTCCCCCTCCTCTTCCATCTTTCTTTCCTTTCTCCCCTCTTTCCTTCCTTTGCTTCTTTTCCCCTGTCCCTCCCTTTCTTTTTTTCTGCTTGCTTCCTCTTTCTTTCCTTCGGATGTAATGGAAACCTTCTTTCCTTCCTTCCTCTCTCCCCTTCTTCCTTCTAGTCATTCTTCCTTTCTCTCTCTGTCTCTTCTTCTTGGGGGTTATTGGATATTTTGCAATTAATTATTATTATTATTATTTTATATTTGTGTGTGTATGAGATAGAGAGTAGCTTCATAGTAGAACGAGTCAGTAAGACTTAGACCATGGATTCTAAATTAGCAAGGCATAATTTTGTCCCCAGGGGACAACTGGAAATATCTGGAGACATTTCCGGCTATCACAAGGATGAGGTGAGGAGGTAGTGGGGAGCTACTGGCATCTCAGGGTAAAGTCCAGGGAGGGTGCTAAATGTCTGACAATGTACAGGACAAGAGGGGTCTGGCCCAAAATGTTGGAAGTGGGCAACCTTGCTGTAGACTTTGATAGTAATAGCTGTCATCTGTTGAGTGTTACTCTGTGCTCAACTTTGAGCTAAGCACTTTGTAAGTATTATCCTATGTAATCATCAAAGCAACCGTGCAAGGGAAATAATATTGTCCCCATTTTGTGGCTGACCTCTGTCACCTTGCCCAGGGTGACACAGCCAGGTATGACTCCAAATCATGTGCTCTAACAAGCTCTGTTCCACCAACCTTCTGTTCCTTTGTAAAATGGTGACCAATGATGCCAGCTCCTTTCCCAAAGGTGTTGTGATGGGAAAGCAGTGAGCCATCTGAGATACAATGCATGTAACATGCAGAGAGAGGTAAGCATTGGGCCTCAGTTCCCCTCCCCTATGAAAAAGGGACCTTAGAGCTGGTTGATCTGTAAAATCTCCCCCAGTTCTCAGCAATTAAAGCTTAGAGATTGATTTCAGAGCCAGATGATGATGACACCCAACTAATCAGTAGCAGTAGGTTCATTTTCTACTAGCAACTTGGGTAGATGGTTGGAACCTTAAATCCCGATTTCTGATCACAGAACTGTCATAACTTTAATCATGAGACATTGGCAAGAATTTCCCTTTTCTGCCTGTCAGGGTCCTTATCTTCTCGCTTTGAAATAATATTTGCTTTTCCTCAAAATCTTGAAGACCATGCAGTCTTACCAACTCTTCCCTCTGGATTTTGCTGAGGAACAAATAGCAAAATGTGAGAGGGAACACTTAAGGGCACATAAAGTGAAATACGAATGTTGGTTATATTTTAGTATCGCAACAGTTATCATTGGATGCCGACTTGGGCAACTGAAGCAGAGAGCGTTTTCCTGCCTCGGAATCCACGGGAGAGAGATATGCTGAAAGATTTTTACAGTCGAAATACCGCCTGGCTCTTGGGCTGTCCCCCAGGAGCATCATGGAAACTTCAATTCCGCATGTGCGCCAGGCCCCACTCCAAGGAAAATAACAAAATCCGTGGGGCAGAGTTCTCCATTTCTTCAATGTCAGGGATCAAGTACCTGGATTTCTGGATGAAATTTGTGAGGTGCTGGCTTCCTCCCACCTCAGAAGCCTTGGCAGAGGCAGGTCGGCTGCTGAAAGGACCCTGGGGCCGAGGCATGGGCCAGGCTGGGGCTGCTGAGGGTGGAGGCTGGGCCTGGGTTACCCAAAGTCCTTCTGAGGACACACGATGCACAAGAACTTAAGAAACGAGTGGAGATGGGATTCTGTCCCTTTAGCTTAGTGGTTTTAGATCTTATCAGAATAGCTCCATCTACATTCCCCAAATGGCTAAGCCACCTTTTTTTTTTTTTTAAACTCTTGCCTATTTTCAGAGAGTCATAACAATTCCTTTTGCAAGGACAAGTCACAGAAAGGTGATCTGGGTGAAAGAGCAATTCTTGATTGCTCTCACTCCCGCAGTTTCAGGGGCTGCCTCTATTTTCTCTATTTTTAAGGGGCTTACCAGGCAACTTCTAAACTACAGTCCAAATTCCTTATTATTGGTCCCCAAAGAGCTTACTAGTGTTATTTCTTATGACATTCTCAGCTAGTCTCCCCAAAGAAATGGCTTCACATTCTCCCAGCCCCTTTGCCCCATGCCCACCTTACCCCCCTTCCAGAAGGCTCACACCTGGCCGCACTCCTGGATCCACCCAGTAACTCTTACTCTTTTCCTAAGCTCTGGTCCCAGAAGTCGTTCCTTTGAACAGCTTTCTCTGAACTTCCCACCCTCAAGTGCATTAAGTGCCTCTCTATTCCCACAGCACTTTGATTATGTGTCAGGACCTGGAGTCGTTGTTGGTGGCAACCAGGGCCTCCCCTTTTCTCATTGACTTCCTGTACTCCAAACTGCAGTGTTTGATAAATGCTTCTATGTAATAACCACTGAAAATATTAGATCTTTACATCTCTCTGACAACCCCAGGAGAGCTGTGGTATCGTTACTCCAATCTTATTTTAGAAATAAGGCAAACTGAGTTGCCAAGGGGTTAAGGAAGTGAACCTCTCCAATGCAGCCAAGGCAGAACCGACATCCAAACCCAAACTCCAGAGTCCCGTCAAGTGAACGGTGCCTAACAATCTGAATTTTTCTCAAGGTAAAAAAGAATGTTGCCAAAGTACCGGAATTGGAACAAAGGACAAGTTTATGTACGTACCGAGAAGTACGGGGGACAAAGGAAAACACGAAATGTTGAGATGCTATCTTGCTGTGTGAGCTAAACCTGTTTCTCAACATCATTCTGAATTCTTTTCTCAACATTGACTCTGTCTCCCTGGGTAGAGGGCCGTGGCGTCATAGCTCATAACAGCATCAGTCTCCTGGGCTCAAGGGATCCTCCAGCCTCAGCCTCCAGAGTAGCTGGGACTACAGGCCTCTACCATGACACCTGGCTAGTTTTTATACTATTTTTTTTTTTTAGTAGAAACAAGGTCTCACTTTTTCTTAGGCTGGTCTCAAACTCCTGAGCTCAAGCAATCCACCTCCCTCAGCCTCCCAGACTGCTAGGATTACAGTCACGAGCCACCACACCCAGCCCTTTCTGAATTCTCTTAACAAAGAACTACCAGACAAATAGGAGTCATTCTGTAGGCCCCATGGGGAGGACTCAGTAGCTCTGGGTTAGGGCCATTCACCCTGGAGGGAGAATGAACAGGATCCCAATGATCTGGGTAAAAGTCTCAGCTCTGCATAGCTATGTGGTCTTGGGCAACCTACTCAGCCTCTCTCAGGCTGAGGTTCCTGATTTATGAGTTGGGAGTAACATCCGCTCTACCACTGTATTAGTCAGGATGGATGCACTTACCCTGAAGTGACAAGCATCCCACATCTCTCAGTGGCTCAGGACAACATAGGTATGTTATCCACTCGACCTCAGTTGGTCTGCACTGAACCACTTTCATTGTGGTTACCCAGAGACACACAGGCTGATGGATCCGCCGTCTTCCAGAGCAGGGCTTCTCTACCTCAGCACTATTGACATTTGGGGGCCAGATAATTATTTGTAGTGAGGGGCTACCTTGTGCCTCCTAGGTTGCTTGGTGGCATCTTGGCCTCTGCCAGCCAGATGCCAGGAGCACCCCCACACCCCGTTGTGGCAACTCAAACTCTCAGAAGACATTTCCAACATACCATGAGAGGCAGAAGACACCCCCTGGCTGAGAATCCCTGATCACATGCACTTCCCAAACCAGAATGACTGGACAAAAGGAAAGGTTCAACTCAAACACTAGTGATGAAATGCTTCAGTGTGAAAATGCTGTATTTTTCTTCACTCGGATGGACTAAAGCTACTCAGCTTCCTGGAGGTAGGAAATACAGTGCTCTCAAACCACCAAGGAGAAACACCTGGAATATTTGTTATCATCTCTAATAAGTAACTATCTGGGGCTGTTGAGAGGATAAATGAAATAACGCATGTGCAGGGTTTATCGTGCCTGGCTAAGAAGACTTCCTGCTTGGGGACGGGTGATATCAGAATACAAATGCAGGGCTGGCCAACCTGGGAAGGAGGAAAAGTTACAGGTGAAGGCTCCACTAACAGCTGTTTTGGGGAAATGTAGAATTCCCATCATATTGGTTAGAGCTTCCCTTTTTCTAAAGGCCAGGAGAGGTTGGTTGGTTTGTGGTGCTTGACTGCAAGGAATGCCCTTATGAACAGTGCTGTTGGGTCATTGAAACATCCCGTTACTTAACAACAGAGATCCTTGCTGAGTGCCACCTTGTAGCACTTCCAACCTTGCTTGAAGCTAGTCTGCCTTCTACTTTCCTGCTGTAACCACTCAGCCTTCTCCAAACACACCACACCTCCTTCCTACCTCAGTTTTTGCATGGCTATTATGCCTTCTGTCTAGAATGCCACCCTCCCTTCCTCACCCAGTTAATTCTTATTCATTTCTTCACTTTCCAGTGTTCTTGACTTCTTAGATGACGTAGTCCCTCCTCCACCCTCTCTCTAGTAAATGCTCAGAGCCATGAGGTCTTTGTTTCATCATACATCACAATTTATATTGTGATCCCTTGTGGGATCAACTGCTTAATTAATTAATGCCTGTCTCCTCTCCTTGTTTGCAAATTCAGGCATAACTTTCTCTCCCATGCTCACCTTATAAAACCCAGGGCCTTCTGCCTGGTATATCATTGGCACTTGATCAATATAGGTTGAGTGAATAAATGATCAAATGAAAGAAGGTCAAGTGAATAAATGAAGGAAGGCCGAAATTAAAATCTGGGTCTATGGATACTAGCTTTGAATGTTCTTCCTTTAACCCAGGCTCCAAGCAACAGAGTACTGGCCCAAATATATTCTCCAGGAAAGGAAAGGGAGAAAATTTCCTAACTTACAATGCCAGGTCTCTCACCTCTCACCTCCTGCCAGGACACTCAAGCAGAAGGCATGCCACCTGCACACACAGTGACCAAGTGCCTCACCCTGGCGTGCCACTGCAGCAGGTGTTTGCAGAGAAAGCACAGAGCTCCCTGTTCCTGGTCGGGAACCATGGTGAGGAGTCTCTAAACAGAGCTGGCAGGGTAGCCTCAAGCTGGAGTCCTAGGGGACAGCCTGGAGACCAAGGGCATCTCAGAGCCTCTGGTGGTAAGTCTGCCCTCCTTCCTCAGGATTTGAAGGTAGCTCTGGCCCACTCCCCCTGCCCCTTAGTACCCTAGCTGCTGGACTTTCAACTTGAATGGAAGTCCATTTTCTTCCTTCCTTTAGCCTGGAGGGAATCCAAATCTGGGCCGCCGGGCCTGTTGCCCATTCCTACCCACATTCTCACCTTCACCTCCCAGTCAGGGGTAGTCACTTTCTCCCTGGGTAACTGAACCCTGGGCTGCTCACAGCGTCTCTCCCAGGCATGCATCCAGGGGATCCGCTCCAGTGCCACTTAATCTCTGCCTCTCCTGTGTGCCTGTGAGTCTCTTTCTCTCTTTGAAATATGATCATATTGCTTTTTGCTGAGGCCATGCATGACATATCTGAAATTCATACAAGTCAATATTTAAGACAAAACCTTCTCATAAATGGCCAAAAAAATGATTTGCTATAGAAAAGCTGAATTACTAAGAATAAATCCCTTGATATAAATGTATATGGGACAAAAATTAGACAAGCAATCCAAAAATAAGGGCGTTTTAGCCAATACTTTCAATACCCTTAATCTGTTAATTTACCTACTTTTTTGTATGTAAAAATGAAAACTGATTGGTGCGGACCAGAAAAAAAAAGCCTGATAATTAATGCTAGAGTTAATAGGTACAAGCTAACATAATTATAAAGTACATCTAAAAAAAAAAAAGCAAAAAAAATGATATATCTCATTGAGTTTATTCCATTAAATTAGAAGAGTACTTGAAATCATTATGAGCCAAATGGCTGCTACTCCAGGAGTGTAGGCTGCTGAACCCAGAGTAAAAGTGGCAATCCCAGGGAGAAATTAGGGTCTGAATCAAGAGTCTGCTGTCTCGGCTGTGTATTTTTACTTAAGTGCATGGAAAATCTCTCACATGGTTAGCTATAGATGAAATCATTTGCCTTATAGATTACATGTGTTCATATAAGGTTTTATTGACAATGATTATAAGGGTATATAAATTATTCAGCAATTTAAAACCATTGCTATTGTACCATCCTTTATTAGAGCTTCTAAGAAGCCATTTTTAACACTCTAGGGAGAGTTGTGCATTGTGTAATTCTAGAGCTTAGTCATGGCTAAAACCATTGGAAGATCGTCCCCAAGGAAGGCGACTTACTGGGAGACAGTGGTCTCTCTCCAGAACAGTGAAGACAGAGTTTAGCTGGCGTGGCTTCTTTAATCTGATTTACTGTCTCTGAGTCATTGCGGGGAGGATCTAGTCTGGTTTCTAGTCAAGTCAACTTGCTTTAGTCTCTGGCCCTTTCTTTATTCTTCTGTTTTTAAGTACTAAAGCAGTCCCTACTGGGAAATAATCAAGCAGAACAGACTTATGTGGAGGAAAAAGTAAAATTCTCTTTTCAAGTCATACGCCCCAGCCAAATCTATTCCCTTACCTTCCCAAAAATAACCACCATTGCCTGGTGTGGGCCTGCAAGTCATGTTTTCCTTTAAAAAATTTGTATAGAAATATATACATAGAGATGCTGTATGAAATATATATATATACATAATACATAAAAATAAATGTAGATAATGGTTTAGTGTTATCTCAGACTTTTAAGTAGAATCACATTATATGTTTTGGTCTGAAATTGGCTTTTTTCCACTTAGAAATATGTTAAAATGTGCCAGTATGTATCCATAATACCTAATTCTTTTTAACTACCACCTAGTGTTCCATTCTATTGATTACTGTGGTTTATTTCACTTTTCTCCACTATCCCAAACATGTTATCAGATGTATAACATGCAGACACATAGGTGTGGGAAGGTGGATCTATAATTTTTATAGGTACATGTGTGTATGGCGTGTGTATGCACATGTGGGTGTGTGCGTATTTCTGTAGTATTTCTATAGGATGCAATATTTCTGTTGGATGAATTCCCCTGAGGTAAACTGTATGTGCCATTTTGATACTGTCAAGATATTGTCACATGAACCTTCCCCCCCCCAAAAAAAAATGCTGTGCTAGGTCACACTGTGTGGCAGTGTGTGTGATGGTGCCCTTTGGCCGTGACTTCACCACCACTTTATGTTATTCATCATTTCAGTTTCACCAACCTGGAGCATAGAAAAATCTGTGCCCTGGCTGATTTTCAGTCTCCTTTCCCTGGTTGGGAGTGAGGTGGGCCTAATCTCATCTTTAGGTGTTTTACATAATGAATCTTCAGTTGAAGCAAAATACAGTCATTGAGAACTGTTCTGAACCCACAAAATGAAAGAAAAGGAGGTCATTTAAGCTCAGAACTATGTGCACAAAATAAAAAGGAGCTCCAGTTTGGCTGCTTTAAGGAGGCAGTGCTAATTATGTGAAAAGTCAGCCAGATAAAAACACCTCAAGGACTCTATTTAGCTTGCTGTAGCTATCTAGTAGAGGCTGGTGGATGGAGCCAGATGGTGCAAGCTTTGATCGCATGTACTGTGTGATCACAGACAAGTTACAGAACCTCTGTGTGTCTCAACATTCTCATCTGTAAAATAGGAACTCTAAAGTGCTTTCCTCCTAGGACAGTTACAGTGAGACAGTGCACATCTAATCTTTGGCACAGTGCCTGGAAAATAAATGATGGGCTCCATAAACATTAGCTATAATATTAGTAACGATGGCAGTTACTGTTACCATTATTATCACAAGTCAAAGAGACAGTCACATACCCACAGGGAGAAAGTCTTTGAGCAGTGGCTAACTGGCAGTTGAGCTGGCCACATGGGTGCATGCCTAGGGGAGATGTAAGCAGGAGACTCGCTGATCCTTTGTGGAGCCCAGCACAATTAGCCAGAGGGAAATGATTAATTATTTCCTAATTGTATACTAATTAGATGTCACAACAGGAGGGGGTCTCAGAAGCCATGGAGTACAAAAATATCACTGTGTGGATGGGGACCAAGACCCAGAAAGAAGTGACCTTATCTAAGATCACACAGCCACCCAAGCAACAAAACTAAACCCAGGATCTGTGTCCCCCCCATTCTGAGTTCCCTCCATATTCATATGTTCTGCATTATTCTTCACCATTTAGTTAGAGATAAACACTTGTGAAGAATGACTCTGCAAAAGCAGCTTTTTATTTTTGGTTTCTGTGTAGGGGATAGCTTAAAAACATGATGACCAAATTAGGAACTCCTACCCATCAGTAAAGAAACAGCCCCTCAAAAGAAAAATGAAATAAAATGAAGGTCAGATAATTCATAGAAAAGGAAGTACAAACAGCAAACACCTGTAAAAAGATGCTCACCTTTGCTAGCCATCAGGCAAACACAAACAAAGACAACGGTCATTCCCTTCTTTGGTCAAAAAAGAATTTTTGTGAGTCTACTATGGGCCAGAGGCAGTCCAGTTTTCATCTACCAGATTGGCAAAAGTTTTAAAGCATGGTAACACCAAGAGTTGGTTATCTCATTTCTCCCTCTCTTACACTGATTCTTCTGCCCCCCTCTTCCACTTATAACAAGAGCAGAGAGTCTGGAGGACCCCACCGGCCACTGCTGGCTGTGGAGATGGACAAAGAGCCATGAACCAGGGCATAGAGACAGTCCCCAGAAACTGGAAAAGGCAAAGAAGCAGATTCTCTTCTAGAGCTCCCAGACAGGAATGCAGTTGTAACAACACCTTGATTTTAGCCCAGGGAGATCCATGTCAGACTTCTAAGATAATCAATTTGTATGATTTTAGGCCACTACATTTGTAGTAATTTCTAACAGCAGTAATAGGAAACTAACACTGTCCTAGTTAATATTTAAAGTGCTGTGCCTTTTGCCTGAGCAGTTTCTCCTCTTACTCTTACTTGGGAGAATCACTGCTATGTGTGTACAAGAACCCGGAGATAAGGATTCTGCTGGGACATCACCTATAGTGATAAACAGTTACTGGAATGTGAGTGTGTTATCCCCAAAGTGAAGGAGTAAGCAGAAGTTAAAATGACTGAGGCAGATCTGTAAGTACGGACATGCAAAATTCTTCAAAAAGAAGAGTGAAAAAAGCAAGTTGGAGCCCACCCCATGGAGTACAGATGTATATGCTAGTCATGTAAAATACCTCACTCTCACATAGCCAAATTATCTGTTTTTAATAATCCATCTATGTGAATTGAAAACAGTTAAAAGCAGGCAGGAGACGGTTGAGTTTCACAAGTTTATTTCTCATAGGATTTTAAAATAACACTGAATGAAGAAATGAGAGAGATATTCTGAAGACTCCTCAAGTCACACACACCTCTTCTTGGGTCTGGTCCACTTTATAGTGAAAGGACCTACTGCTAGATTAAAAGATGCAGTGTGTAGGAATTCTCCAGGATATGGGAGGGAAGAAAGGATAATTTTGAATAGCTTAATTATCATTGGGACTATCTTCTTAGTTCTGGTGAGGAGAGTCGTGATACTTTGGTTGCCCTAAATCCACAGTAGTCTTTTACCTTTGGGCCAGTGAGGAAATAGTAAGGCAAAAGTCAGGGTGCACGGTCAAGGCTGCCTACTACCGTCCCTACCAACTGTCCTATTGCATTTTTGAGAACAAGGTCATAAGTCCAGTTTCCCAAATAGGCATTAACTACTTTGTACAGAGAGCACTGGGCTGACTGATGTGCAGAAGGGAAATCTTTCACTTCCTCTTTAAAGCCTTTCCTGACACTTCCCAGCAGCCTCCCCAGATACCTCTGACCACTTTCTTTCAGCGTTCTTCCTCTGACATGCACTTATACTAAACGCTAGGTTGTATTTATTGTTTTTATACGGTATGTCTTCTCACCTAGACTGTGCGTCCCTTGAATTCATGCATACTGTTTTATTCTTTGTGCTATTTGGCACCGGGAACGCCAAAGGTCCTTATTTAGCAAGTATTGGATTACTATGAACAATATGCATTTACTTGCACTCAAAGGATTTACGACCCAGTGGAAAATGTGGACACGTGGATACAAGTTAAGACAACATCTATTGCATTAAGTTAGAATGCTCCTTTCTCATGGCAGAGATTATGGTTACCTTTCTGGGGACAGCGACTAGGAGAAAGCACAAAGGTGGCTTTTGGAATGCTGGTCCTAGTCTATTTCTTTGATGTGGGTGTTAGTTGTGTAAGTGTGCTCAGTTTGTGAAAATGCATTAATTTTCTATAATTTTTCAACTCCTCACATGGGCCTATGTGCATTTATACTTGGAATCTGGGATAATCCATTTATACTTTTGTCCTTTATTGGTATTTCTATTACAACTATTGCTGCTACAACTACTGCTGCTGCTGGTGCTATGCTTAGCATTTATTAGGGTGTTACACGATCTCAGTCACTGTCCAGCTATCTTACATGTATAACATCTATTTAATCATCGGAGCAAACCTCTGACACAGGTAGCCCAGCTCAGAAACGATGGTAGCTTATGCTGGAGGGGCAATAATGGAAGGGTAAGAAGTAAATAGATTTCATCATTTACTTATCTGTTTATTTAGTCCCTGGACCATTCACTCTCTGCTAGGCTCACTGTGTGATATCCAGAGCCTAAACTTGTGTAGTTAAAAGAAATTTGGGAAGGGGGGGTGGATGGGTGGAGGGAGGGTGATTGGTGGGGCCACCTCTATGGTTTATCTTACAAGGGTCCAAGTGAATCTTTCTAGAAGTAGAATATAGATGTCTTGATATGACAACTAAGAAAATGACATGAAGGCTATGTTAACCAGTTTGAAAATATCTCAAATTGTATATCAAAATACCACACAGTATCCCATGATGGCATTGTTGCACACAGCTATGATTTACTTAAAAATAAATAAGTAAATAAAAAAGAGATTTGGTGTTTGTTCTCAACGAGGTACTCGTAATGTATTGATTTGAGAGATATTTAAGAAGTGAAATCTAGCTGCATTGCTGATTGTGGTGATATGGAAAGCAGTGCATGACAAACTTTTAAGCTTTGGCAATTAGAAGACAGTTGTGGAGTTCCCTGAGATAAGGAATGTGAATGTTTGGGGAGGTGGGAAAGGTGAGTATGTGGCAGAAAAATATGGTTTTAGTTCTCAGTTCAGGGATCTGTAGGACATGCAGTAAATAAGTGAAAGCGAGGGTTTGGGGTTAAGAACAGAGATTTGCCCAATATGTACTTTTTTTGGAATCACATAGACAATTGAAATTGGAAGCCCAGTCGCCTAGGGGAAGAGTTAAACTGATGTGTGAAGACCTTCCAGGATTAGACCTTGAAGAACGTTGACATTTAACAGCAAGATAAAGAAAGATGAGGCAATAAAGAAAAGCCAAGTAAGCAGAGAAAAACCAGGAGCATGATACTCCTGAAGCCACAGGAGAGACGTGCATTTCATGGAAAAGAGCTGTCGGCAGCTGTGCACGGCGCTCAGAGGTCAAGGAAGGTGAAGGCGCTGTGGATCCAGAGGCTTGGCAGTCACCGGTGACCTTCTGGACAGCTGTGGGGTAGAGTGGCGTGGGAGAGTACACCAGGCTGGTAGAAAATGACGGAATGGAGGCAGAGAACTTTACAGCTCTTTTAAGAAGCTCGGTAGAGAAGAATCCAGAATAGGGCAGTAACTAGCCGGGAAAGAACATGGTTTGGTTTTGCCCATATTTTTTTTTAATGGTAAATGCATACTTAAGGGTTATTGGTAAGAAGTCAGTACAGCGTGAGAGTGACAACGTATGCTCCAAGTTCCATTATACGCTCATAATTTTGTCTGCACCTTTGCCTATAGATTGAGCCAATGTTAAACGTCTTCCTAAGCACGGAATAGCAGAAAGAGATGAACTACATCCTGGGCCTGTCATGTATAGATCAAGCTATTTAATTGCTTTAAGCTTCAGTTTCCTCGTCTTTTCAGGATTACTGCACCGATGAGAAGTAGCCTACATACGCCTGAAAAGCCGTCATTATCACACCTGGCACATAGACAGCTCCCAGTAATAGTCCCACTTATTATTTCACTCCACACAGCTGTATGATTTGTGTTAGTCAAATCCTTTTCTGGGTTTCTCGTGCTGGCAGGGATGTTGTACTCATTAATCTAAGCTTCAAATAGCTACCTAGGTTTCCTGTTCCTAAGCCTAATTCTCAAATGACGCTCCATCCTTCCATCATCAACACGGCATTCATTTTTTCAACACAGGTTTACCGTTTCTGTCTCATTGCTCAGCCGTATTTTTAATCACCTACTTTTGTCATCATTGTCATTATCATGCCATCAAAGGGAGTTCCCTGGCATCCACCTGCCAGTCACAGCCTTGGGCTCACACGGCTTGACTTCATCTATTTCTGCATCTCATTCCATTCTGCCCTGCCACAAGCCACATCTTCCACCCTTCTCATGCCCATCCTCTCATCACGCTTTGCATTTCCTCCTTGGTATCCACCTTGATTCCTTTTAGAATGATTCTAATGGTCCTTGACAGTATTGAGATAGGTGATTCCCTATTGACTCCAGCCCCTGGGACTCTCCTGCCTCAGGAAATACTCCCACCATTTCCATGGAAATGAGAAAAAACATTATGATGCCAATTGATAACAGTGGGTAATTCACCCCGATAGAGAATTTCCTAGAATGTACTACTTATCTTACAACTTCAGTTGTCTTCTTGGCACTGCAAATGATGGCTGCACCATCAGCTTGAATTCAGGACGTGTGCATTAATTTGTCATTACCAGCTCCCTGTCTAAGATGTTCTCCCATCAGTGTGCCCTCTGTTCTTCCAGCCCCCTGCACTCAAACTTCTAATGTCATCTCACTCTGTCACCCTGGGTAGGGTGCCATGGAGTCATAGCTCACACCAATCTCCAACTCTTGGGCTCAAGTGATCCTCTTGTCTTAGCCTCCCTAGTAGCTGGGACTACAGGTGCCCACCACAACACCCAGCTAGTGTTTCTATTTTTAGTTGAGACAGGGTTGCAGTCTTACTCAGGCTAGTCTAGAACTCCTGAGCTCATGCAGTCCACCTGCTTTGGCCTCCCAGAGTGCTAGGATTTCAGGCATGAGCCACCATGCCTGGCCACTAATACCATCTTGGTTCCTACAATCCCTGCCCCATTCTACCCACTCTACCATCATCCACTTAGTCATCATTATGCCAAATCCTTATTTCCCTTTGAATTTATCCACTTTTCCTGGTTCCTTTTACATTTAAATCTACATCTTTGATTTCCTAGTTCCTCTGTCATAGCACTTAGAGGTTGATCTTCTCAGCACTGCACTGTGATCATATCACCACCCAGCAAAACATCTCTATAACTCCATAAGACTTAAAAAATAGTATCCAGATGCCTCCCACTCGTCCCTTCACCTCTCTTATCTCTTCCTGTTCTATTAAGAAAATACTATTCCAAACAGTTTGTTTTCTTTTCCCCCCATTGTCACCCTGTGGATGTTCTTACTTTCTGTCCCTTGCTCAGATAGTTTCATCCACCTACAATCATCTTCTTCCTCCGCTCTTCCCCAAGACTCTCTCTAGTTGAACATCTTTCAGAGAATCAGCACCTCACTCTTAATGATTTCCATTCCTAGGAGCTAAGAGCACTCAGCTAGCTTAATCACGCCCTGGACATTGGTTGTGTAATGGCTTGTGTTTCCCTGTCTGTCATTTCTTAGAATTTTATATCTGGTAAGTCTCTTCAAGAGAACATTATCTTTGGCTATTATCCTAAAGGTAAAGTACCCATTAAAAGGGGGCTTCTGCTCTGTTCTGCGTGATTCAGCCTCTACTAGGAATGTCAGTCCAGAAAGGGATAGTGATGAATTGAAACACATTCAGAGGGTAGAGAGGGAGCCATGGAGGGAGGGACGGAAGGAGGGGGAGAGAGAGAGAGACCTGAAAATGGGAATATAGATTGGAGAGTTATCTCTAAATACTGACAGAAAAATATCGGAACTTCTGCCATGTGACCCAGAAAATAAAGGGACCATATAAGAAAATATATTAGCAATTAGTGTGTATAGCAAGAATAAGAATCAACTAGAAGGGATATGGGCTGTAGGTCTAGTGAGCCCTGGAGAGCTTCCTTGCTGAGCTAGGTTTCTGGATGGTAGGAATGTTAGACAGATTCCTTAGGAGGGTTCTGAGATGCTGGGGTAGCATTGAGGGAGGGTGCCTGGAGGAGGTAGGTCAGGCAGCGGTTATGTATCAGAGGTACAGCGATTACGTACCTCTGATACATCATCATCTGTGTGATGACACAAATTAATTAGCATTGACTAGCTGCAGATCAGGCCAGCCCTTCTACAGATTCACTTTCCACAAATTGGCATAGAAGGAATCTTCTCACTCGACTCGGATGTTCTGAGTACCGGCTTTCTGAGAACTGGCTAGCTTTCAGAAATAATACCAACGAGAGGAAGTCACAGGGAGACATAATTTCAGTACAATACAATCTACGTAAACGTTTTTAACCCTGGAGCTAACAGAACGTAATGTTGGCATAGAAGACCTCCGGGTTCCTTCTAGTCTTGAAAGGCTATAATTTTCCTATAGTCTCATTCCCTCATTTTATAGATGTGTAAACTAAAACTCAAGGAGGAAACATGACTGAGATCTGCTTTGGCATGGCTGTTGTACTTCCACGTCGTGGATTTGAATTTGCTTCCCCACACACATTTGTTTCTGCCCTCAACTGTAGTTTTACTTCTTCTAGCCTTCATAATGACGAGACTTGTAGGGGTGTCTGATCGACAGGTGATGGACTGCATGCAGATTATGAAGCTTGTTTTACTTGTCTGTGGTGTCGGATGCTGCAAAAATTATGCATGCACCATTTTTTTTTTCGCTCATCAACTTTTGCTAGTCTTTGTGTACTTCATGTGTGGCCCAAGACAACTCTTCTTCTTCCGATGTGTAGCAGAATAAAAAAGAGGTTGGACACCCCTGGATTAGAGGCATAGCACATGCAGGGTTTTAATCCATATGTGATGCATGAATGGATAAAGCACTCATCCTTGTCCACATCTCAAGCTCAGGATGGCAGAGAGAACACTTGAATTCAGCCTCTACTCTCTCTCCTGCTTCAAAGGATTGGAACTTACCACTGCCTCCTCCTTCTCTGACCCAGTGCTAATGGAGGTGCTGATGAGCCCTCTGGCCATCAGAGAGAGAGAGAAAGAAAAATGAAATCCACAAATCACAGTCCCTGAAAAAAAAAATGGTCGTATTTCCTATAGAAAGTCAGACAGGGCCTATAGGGAACTAAGGCATTGGTCTTGGCTCTTTGGGGTGTGTAGCTTGGGGCCACCTGCTATTTTTTCAGGGCTTATGAGACATCACTTGGCTTTCATTTGGGTGGAGCTTACCAGCACTCCCTTCCAAGTTTGAGCCGTGTGTTTGCTCATTAAATGGGAAAAGGAGGGCAGAGAGTAACCTCTTTGTATAAGGTGAGCCTCATGTTAACAGCAAACGTATATTGAGTACTTATTATGTGCCAAGAATATACTCTGAGTTTTACTTGGAATGTTTCCTTGAATCCTATACCATTATTTCCCCCACTTTATACATGGAAGGCTTGGATAGGATAGATAAGGTGCTCAATGACACACCGTAAGTGGCTAAATATGTAGTCAAAGACGTTTTGGCAAGCATGAATCCCACAGGTGCCTTCTGCAACACATGCTCTGGACTTTTTATCAATACTGTGAGGACAAGAGTGGCTGCACCTTCCACCCATGAACTCTGGGAATGCAGCACAGCTCCCGCTTTGAGCACCTCAGGGGGGAATTGGGGTTGATCTCATACAAAATGGGATTTTAATAGACTGGTTTGAGGACATTGGGAGGACGGGGGGTAGGTGATATGCCAGAACCCTCTGGTGGGTGGTGCAGAAAGAGAGGGAGGGAGCTTTGTGGCCTGGGTTCTGCAGGTTTCTAGGGCAGCCTCTCCCAGGCTCTCCAAAAGCACTCAGAGGATTTTCACTGCAGCAGGGAGTGTGGGCCTCTCTCCAGGGAGAATCAAGACAACCATATTTAATAGCTGCCGGTATTCTCAGTGGCAAGCGAATTTAAAAGTGTGAAATCACAAGGTGTGCTAGGTTGGAAACTGAAGAAATGAGTCAAGACGTTAAGAGTAATTAGGTATAAAGACTTTGCTGCTCACGGATTAACAAATTCAGTTTGGCTTTTTCTGGAAGTCCAGTGTACATTGTGTGTCTGTGTGTGGGTGAGAGAGAGAGAGAGACAGAGACAGAGAGAGAGAGAGAGAGAGATTTTGCAAGTTGCTGCAAGTCTCTAAGAACTTACACGAGGCATTCCCTGGTGGCTCAGTCCCACCCGGGCTTTAAATCAGTAAGAAGCCCCTGAAAGCATCTCTTCTATACCAGCTCTAGGATAGCAATTAGGCACATCCTGGGACTAGTAAACCAAGGGTCTACAGAGCAACAAAAACGCAGCAGGTGGGCCAGCTTCTACTCTAGTCCCATGTTTAACAAACTCTAAGGTATGTAGGAATCACCTGGGGTGTCCAGTTAAAATTCAGGTCCTGATTCAGAAAGTGGGGTGCTGAGACTGCATTTCCAACAGATTTTCAGATGCTTTTCCAGTCTGTAAACCACACTTTAGATTAGCGGGGTCCAACCTGCAGCCTGCGGGCTATACGTTGACTTTTTTGAAGACTTATTTTGCCTATTTGTGGCATCTAATATCATGAAAAGTATGCATAGACCCCCCCTTTTTCTGCTGATCAAATTTATTTAGTGTTTGTATATTTAATACGTGGCCCAAGACAACTCTTACTCTTCCAGTGTGTGACAGAGGAAAAAAAAATAAAAGTCTAGACCTCCCTGCTCTAGATCTTCTACGTAATTATTTCTTTTGATTGTAAGGTACGGTGTGTGAATTTCCACCTTTGATGAACAAAAGCACTGAGGCTTAGAATACTGAGTGATTTGCTCAGTCACAGAGACGGTGAGTTCCATCCAGGTCCCATTACGTGGCACTGTGGCACACGTGCACATTCAAGCCACAGCTTGCCTCAGACTCAACATGGTGACACACAAATGTGGTCCTGAGCACTGGGACACAGTAGAAATCTAAGCATCCTGCCCTCGAGGACCTGGTTTACTCAGCTGGCTACTGCCCCAGGTCCCTGGGGCTAGTGCTTACTGGGACAGGAATCTAGCTTTAAACCCCTCCTAATCCTCCTGTCCCAGACCCCAGTCATCTCCTGACACAGGACTGAGCCCATTTCCTATTGCCTCCATCAGAAAAACTCCAGTGGCATTTATTGGACTAGCCACTGAGCACAAGTGTATGCCCCTACTTTGCTCTTTACATGGACCTAATGGATTAGAATACCACCTGGAATGTCCTAGCGTCAGAATCCTTTAGGATTAATAACAGTTTGTCCTTACCAGTCCTACCGTCAAGGGGCCAGCCCTTTTCTCTCCACACTATCAGTCTTCCCATTCTTTACTACATGCCACTCTTGGTTCCTTTTCCTGGTCTCTATGTGACCTCCTGATCTACCTAAGGGCGAGGTGGCCCAGTTTCTTAAGTGGCCTCAGCCTTTCTGGAGCTGGGGTGACAGATGCAAATAGCCAGTCACTATCTCTGTATTTCACTCTGCCCTCTCCTTTTCCCCATGTTCAAATGCTCAAAGCCTGAGGGATCCATTACAAATACCATCTTTTCCATAAAACCTTTCCTGATCACCTTGGCTGATCCTGACCTCTCCTCTGTACTCTCCTAACATCTTGGGTGTCTCATAGCACCTGTCACTTTGGGCCCTGCACGGTGGTCAACCTTAGCCAGGGCTTCCCTGTGTCTGTGGCTCCCCAGAGGGAGCTGGTCCATTCTCCTACCTCCAGCCAAGTGCTCTGCACATTGTATGTGCTTAATAAACGGCTATTAAATGAGTAAGATCATTTCAAGTAAGACTAATACCTGGCATACTAAAGGAGCAGAGAGCAACCAGAGGCAAATTGCTCGACGATCAATTGAGTAAAAAGGAGGCTGGGAAAAGAGGAGAATCCATCCGCAGAGGCCCTATGGAAAAAATGAGGTTAATTTGGCTCTCGAAAGGTGAATAGGAATTCCAGAGTGGAATTACTAGCAACGATAATAATAACCAAAAGTTATCAAGTACGTGTCATGTATCAGACAGTGATTAACCCAGGTGCTCCGTCCATCCACACCATAGCCCTCTGAAGTAAGCTGTTTCTATGATAGTTTCCATTTTGTAGATGTGGAAATACACTGAAAGGTACAAAGGGGTCAGTTCACTCTCTCCAGAATGTGTGGGTTGTAAGTAATGAAAGGCGATTTGATTCTAACCGCAGCACGCATTTTGACACCCAATGCTCCAGGTGTAGAGGAGGACGGTTCAGACTCCAGCAATGGCTCAGAACCAGAGTGGGAACATCAATTAATCCCCTGTGACAGGGGCAGGCGGGCCCACAGGGCCACGATAGTGTCACACGAGGCTGGGAAGGTGGTCTGCAGACAGACTGGGGGCAGGTATTCCCTTCCTGAGAATGCGGAGTACGAGCCACAGAGAAAAGACACCGAGTCAGACTCGCGCTGAGAAGCATTATTGATGTGCTGTCTCTAGCCCAGCCCGGGGCTGCTGTTGTGTGGGGAACGAGGATCCCAGCCAGCGCCCCTGGACAGCGCTGAGGCCCCAGGAGCTCTCTGCAAAGTCACACTTTAGAGAATAAAGCTGCTGGTGATGCCCAGAGTGGCCCAAATAAAAGTCAAATACCACATTCAGTCCTCCAGGGGTGTTTTTGCTATTAAATTAAGTCTGGAAAATAAATAATTGTCTTTGGATTTGACTTGAGAGATTTTTGGTAGTTGAACACTCAGTCGGGGGTGACGGGGCGGGGTGGGGGGGGAGGCTAACTATTTCTTGAAAGATTCTTTGACTGGCTCCCCCTGCCAGATCACAGTGGTTCACAGTGAAGGCATGCTGTCTGCAAAGAAATGATCCCCCCAACACAATGATCCCAGAAAAATAGAGGAGGGAGGGGAGGCTTCGTCATATGTTCCAATTTTTATTGCTACATTCCTTGGATGGCTGCACATGTTTACCTTCAGCTGACTTTAGACGTGGTGTTCTCTGTGGCTGCTGGCATCAGCCACAGAATTCTTTCATGTCTATTACTTTATTAAGGAATGTAAAAGCCACATACAGACCGAACAGGGGACAACACAACAGCCCGAGACACAAATAACCCTGAATGCTGCTCTCGCAAAGAGCCTCAGAGAGCCTTCACACCTAATTCTCCCAGCTGGGCTGTCAGGCTTCCAAGGACCAAAAGGGGGCACTCTTAGCACTCGCTCCCAAGCCCAATCAATAATACCACTTGGATACATCAGTAGAGCAGAAACAGCGCAGGGCTTTAAGATTGGTCCTGATGGAAGCAGAAAGGGGTAAAAGAAACCGCTCTCATTACCAGGGAATTTTTTGAATTTTTGTGACTTTTCATTGACTTAGAAATGGAATTCTTAAATCCTAGGGAGGTTGTTAAGATTAAATGGAATACATGCACAAAAAATTGCTTTGCACAATGTCTTGGCATGTCTATCATAAATATGTTCCCCAAACAGTAGCTATTATTTAAGCGTATACTCGGAGCTTTTTCTTCCTGTTAAGAGGGGCACTGAAGCTAAGTCCACCTTGGCTCATAGCACGGGGTATAATTGTGGAATGGTCTTTATACTGGACAGTGTTGGCCAAGGATGAGGGATAACAGTAACTACTCAATAGCTACTGTGAGGCGAGAACTTTGCGTTAAATTATCTCACTACTGTGATTTTATAGATGAGGAAACTGTGGCTCAGGGTGGCTACATAAATTGCCCTGGTAAGTGACAGAGGCAGGATTTGAACCCCAGGATCTGCCTCTTTGATTCCAAGCCTGAGTTTTTTTCTCTCAGACGAGAGAACACAATTCCTGACCTATTTCTCATAACATAGTATTTTCTCATTTAGTTTCAGATTCCCCTAATCACTTTACTGCCTGAAGCCACTACTGAACACTTTCAAATCCCTATAGATACGATTCCAAACTACCACTGTTAAATTTTTCAGCAAATCGTGTCTGTGCCACCAGCCTCTGAGGACACTTGTTGGGGCCTGGAGGGTCCCCATTAGTTCTCCATTTACTGAGTTTCTCCAGACACCTGCACTGAAACTATTGCTATGAAACACCCCCAAATGGAGCCACCAAAATTCACGGGACAGGGCCTGAGTTTTGCCCTGCACCAGTCCCCTTCCTTTTTTCTTCCCAGGGTCTTCACTCAACTTGAAGATTTCTGCTTTCATGTGAGTTTATAGCAGACCATAAACATTGTAACTACTCCGTGTATTGCGAGGTTCAAAAAGAGAGCTTTAGCTCAGAAAGAGCTGGAAAGACGGTCTAGAGCGAGGGGAAGTGGTTCTGCCTTGCTCACAGAGGCTCTTGGCCACCTGTTTCTTACCGGGCAGTATCAGTGCTTCAGAATGGACATGCTTTGACTTAGCAAGCAACGGAAAGCAGAGATTCTTTGCTGAGATGACAAACCGTGTTTGTCTTATGAATTTCCTTGAGATCCTGGCGTGGATGAATATCTTGCAACTAAAGGATCTTTTATTTAGGAAGAAGGTCACCCCTGAGCCAGACTAAGAAGGTCCTTATCCTCACTTAACATTGGGTTTTCTCCCATCGAGGACTGGGCTTTGGATCCTGTAGCAATTTAGTGGTTGTAGCCCATCAGGTCCCTCAAGAAAATCTTCAGAATCAACATCGCTTTCATCTCAATATCACGGGTGGAATTTTTTATAAAACGAAACACTCTTTCCACTGAGAACTGGCTATGTGTACCTGATGTTTACACTGGGGCAATATTTCCCTAGGTGATAGTAAAGGCTCTGAGAAGTCCTGTAATAAAAGAAACCTATGTCACTTTACTTAATCCGGGGATTCTCATATACGTCTGACCACAGGACGCTTTTAGCTAGTATCTATTAATATCCTGTGGAAATAGTTTAGGCGTGCACATTGAAATGCTTAGAACTGCTTAGAAAGGATAACCTCAACTTATTGATGGATTCAGATAGACTATTTAAAGCAGAACTATTGGTCACAGGTTTGGGATAAAAGCTGAAGCTGCCTTCGTGGTCGGTCAAGGTTATTTTTAGGTCCGTGTAAGTTTGTGTGCATATGTTTATATATACTGTGCATAAATGTACATTTTAGCTGTGAGGCTGGAAGACGGGGAAAAAGAGAAGAAGGAGATATTTCTGTCCATGAAGTAGCAATAAGGGTCCTGTGGGACAAGGGGAAAGTCTATAAATTTGGAGGCATCATTGCCACGTTCTATTGCTGGCAGACTCTGGGCACACAAAAATAAGCATCGTGTGGCTTCTATCATGATGCAAACACCTGGACTCCTGTCCCCACAAATGCCCTCACAATCGGAGATGACAGCCCTTCTCAATCAACCTCCCAGAATTCTGTTTCCTCAACCCGGAGCCCAGCCCTCCCTTCACCCCCCACCCAGCCCCCCAATTCTTCTTTCAAAGTCATCAACACCCCTGTAATGTACTCATCGGTTCTTCTTTCAGATGGTGAATTTAGGGCATAATATTGCCTTATTCAATAATTTGATCTAGTTTTTACTTTCTGAGCATGTTTGAAACCCTCTAAAGAAAATCCTTAGAAACCCACTCAGTTTAAAAAAAAAAGTACAATGACATATATGTTTTCATTGTTGAAAAGTTACGGGAGTTGTTTTTAAATCATTTTAAGTGAAATATAAGGTTGTTTTCTGAAATAGAACTTTGCCCATTTTTTTTTTCCTTTTTAATTGTCACCTATAGGGTGATTTGAAAGTAAATAAGAACACAAGGTTCATATTATTTTAAATGTATATTGTATTTGTCTTCTCCACGCTGTGGTTTTTAGGTCTGTGAATAGCATCATAGTATGGAGCCAGCCTATTAAGCAGCCTGTTTGGGTAAGGAAACCCTTAGACCAGCACAATGTTGCATTGCTGACTGTGTCCTTCCAATATGGTTAGAATTCCACAACCTAAATGATCATTTGTTGAACAAATTCATGCTTTTATTAGTCAAAATACAGAGAAAACAGAGCCTCCCTGTTTCAAGATATTTGCTAATGCATGGTTAATTATCACATATAGCTTACTATAATTCATTTTACAGGGGAGACCTCCTGCAGGTAACACACTAGCAGTTTATGAACCAAAATAACCTCACTATAGATTAGAGCTGTTCCCGGGGCTGCTCAGACAGTCGGTGCTTCTAGACCTTCTCACTACACATTGCTAATTCGAACAAGGCTTTATTTTTATATTTGTCAGCAGCAAGACTGTAGGATGGTTGTTAAACCTCTCCCAGGCCTAATTAGAGCAGCAATGCTCGCATTCATAATGAAGCTCGTGTCTTGCTCGGGGAGGGAGGCTGTGAGTGGGACTGTTACAGTAGCTTCCTGGCAGGGCCAGGGCTGGCAGTTTTAAGGTAGCTGCTAGTGGCTGCGATATTAAGTGACTGTTGAAATTCATTGACTCCACTACGGCTAATGTGTCTAGATGACAACAAGTTTACACGGTTCTTTTATAGTTACAGCAAATGGGTCCATTTAAATATTTATTAGGTGATTATGGTGATGTGAAATGGAAAAAAAAATGCAAAGAGCAATATCTCAAGTATGGCTGCTTTTGACTATTGAGGTGGGGTCCGAATCATGGTATCACTCAAAGTTGCTGCATCTTTCCCTTATAAATATTTATACTAGATCGGCAGTGATGAATGCTAAGTTATTTGCATTTTGGTTCTTTATTGACTTCTCCCTGGGCAGAGGTTAGCTGTGAGAAGTCATGCAGGCTTATTGGGACGGAGGCTATTTCCATCTGCCAACCCGGGGGCATTTTGATTAGCTGGAGGGGGGGCAGCGAGGGGAGTTCACTTTGCTGGGACTGAAGAGCCCTTTTTGCTCTTGGAGATGCAGCTTGAGCGAGTATTCAGGCAGCTGGTGTTTTGCCCTCTATTGGAGTTGATGTGAATGCTGGCAAGTAGTTTTGCCTCCAAAAGACTGCTTTTCTGTATAGCAACTTGTCAAACCTCCTAGGATGGAATTGGGTGAGGCTGTCTGATCTGGGTGTTTGTCTGACTTCTAACTCCATTTTTTTTTCCTTATTCTGCGAGCCACTTAAAAGACTACATTTTCACCAAAGTAAAAAGGCATTTATCTCAAATGGACTAGGACATCGGCAACGAAGAGAAATTAAAACAAACCCAGCTCTGTCCTGTAAAGGTTAGACCTACACATGCCACCAAAGACCTCCAAAAAAATGTGGAGGGGGAACTGTCAAAAAATTTCAGACAGATATAGAGCAGATGGAAGTTGTCACTTTGCAATGGAATATTTTGACTATTTAGGGAGCTAGAACATAGGATAGTGATTCCCAATTCACTGTCCATAATGCAATTTATTATTTTCTTTCTTGTATCTTGAAACAAACTGTATCTGTGCAGCCTTGATATATGTGAACGTAGACTCTTTGGATTTTTAGAAGTAATTTTGTGAAATAACCCCTTGCTACATTTAGCATGCCCTGGAAATCTGAGGACTACTCAGATGAAAGTGTGCATAGAACACACGAGGCCACTGAATCAGAAATCTCTGAAGCTACCTTCGTAGTTTCAGCTGGGAAAAGAAATCTCAATCTCTAGCTGTGAATCTCTTTTTATAACATAAGCTCGTCCATCATTAGAGCTTGATCTGTTACAATGGACTCCAGTCTTGGACCTGTTCAAGGGCCTTCATTGCCAGAGGGTCTAAAACTACCTCAAGTCATGATCCATGGTCAGTGCCCCTAGGCGAGGATGTAGCACCACAGTGAGGCCCTACAAAGTCAGGTAATTTAAAGAGATTTACAATTGTGTGAGAACCTCACTATGAAGAGAACTCGCTGGTGAGTCTTTGGTCATGTGAGGGCTACTCTGATGATTAGAATCATTCTTAAATCTACACACGTCTATTCTAACTTTCAGAATCTAATCGTGTATACTGTGACATTAAAAATCATAATCACAGATTCCTTTTGAAGCAGGAATTCATGGCTTTCATGATTATCCGTGGTCGTACTGAATTGCAGGTGACCCATGATAGGTAATCTGTTGTGTCTTCTTAGTTTGAATCTTGTGAGCCATGAAGATAGTGTGCCCAGGTCAATCATTCAGTGCAAGTGACATGCACATCT
This sequence comes from Galago senegalensis, assembly GCA_963575145.1. Lineage (NCBI taxonomy): Eukaryota > Metazoa > Chordata > Mammalia > Primates > Galagidae > Galago > Galago senegalensis. The sequence continues at coordinate 62,059 of CAUYTI010071255.1, forward strand.
CAGTCCAGTTTTGTTGTTCTCAATTTATATAAAACTAGTATTTTTCAATCCTCTTAACTCTCCCCTTTTGATAAATGAAGAAATATGGAAATAAAGCAACTTTGGGGTTTTCTGGAAATCTCAGGGGGGCTTCCACTCTGCCCCTTCCAGAAGGGGGCCTGGGGGAGGGTGTTCCCTGGTGGAGGGCAGTGCTTCTCCTCACAGCCCTGGGTGTCCACGGGCTCTCAGGGTGTACCTCTCGCAACTGTGAAGATCCCACTATAAGCAGTTTCCTAGCACATTTCGTAAGAGACACAAGAGATTCACCATACCAATATCTTACCCCCAATTTTTCAATTTTATAAAACAAGGCCCCTCTCTAATGAGTTTTCCTAAGATTGGAATCTATCAGTGTGCCATAGAGGAAGCAGGTCATTGGGAAAAGTCGGGTTCTAGTGCATTTGGGCTGTAATTAAATACACCAAGCTAGGTGGCTTATAAACAACAGGAGTTTGTTTTTCACAGTTCTAGAGGCCAACAAGTCTAAGATTAAGCTGCTGGCAGATTCAGATTCTGATGAGAGCCCTGTTCCAGGTTGCAGCCTGCTGACTGCTGTGTCCTCATGTGGTAGGTGGGGGTAGCCAGCACTCTAGGGGCCCTTTTATAAGGGCACTAATCCTGGGCATGAGTGCAGAGCCCTCACATCCTAATCACCTCCCAAAGGCCCTACGTCCTAATACCATTACCTTGAGGATTAGGTATTAACACAAGACTTTTGGAGGGAAACAAACATTCAGACCATAGCAGGTGGTGAAGGTTCTAGTTCAGAATTGTTTCCTTTAAATGGCTACCTCGGTGCAAGAACCAGTAACAAAATGGGGAAGTAAATTCTATGTACTCATGGAAACAGGATGCTCATGGAAAGCTATTATAAAAGAATCATTTAAGGTTGCCTTTTTAGAGATCAGCCCAAGAAAGTCAACTCTCCACGACATTGGTGGAGGGAAGTATGTAAAGAAAATATCGGCTCATTTTTGCCATTGTCATAAAGTCTGTGTATCCTTGCGTGGTCTAGTTAATTTATTTCTGGTGGAGAAACAACGAATGGCCTTTCTCCAAGTGCACAGGCTCATAGATTTTTTACACAGTGAAAGATATGGCTGAGTGTCCTAGCTGGCAGGTGTGCTGTGACCCCCCCAGAGTAAACTCACCCCACATTTAAATTAAAATCAACTTCAGCATGGATGACTTCAAACAAAAGCAATAAAACCTCAGTGCGTTTTCTTCTCTTTCTGCGTTTTTCTTTTGTTCTGGTCTGTTGAAAAAAATGACAACGTTAAAAATGGAATAGTGGAGCATATTTATTCTCAGCTCTGGTGCCATTTGGGGTGTGTAAGCCGTGTGCATGTGTGTGTGTGTGTGTGTGTAGCTCTTCTGTGCTACATCTGTGCTCACAGATTCCGGGCTGTCTGGGCTACCTTGCATCACCCTATATTCCCATGTACCTGAGTCTGTCTCCGCCAAAGTCCTTTTCCTTTTTATATTCAATCCTTTGTCAGTGTGGACCCTCATTGAATCTATACTTCTGCCTAAAGTGTACTGTTAGAGATAGGAAGGAAAAAATAAAACTCAGCAAAGCGTATTTTTTACAAACCACTCCATACAACATTTCTGGCACCAGATATAATGGGGGGCATTTCCCCCCCACACTGAGCACTTCTCCAGCAGACTTCAGCTGGGTGCCCTGTAATTCAGTTCAATTCTGGCTGTATCTTCCAGGAATAGCATCAGGACATAGATCCTGCAGGGTAAGGACTCAGTCCCCCCACTGCCCAGATAATAATCACGAGTGCAAAGTCATTACTTATACTTCCAACCAATGGGCTATAAATCAAGGTTCCCACTATCCTCTCTTTGAGTTCGATTAATGTGCTGGAGTGGTTCATAGAACTCCGGGACATATTTTACTTATGTTTACCATTTTATTACTAAAGGATAAAATAAAAGATCCAGATGAGCAGTCAAATGGAAGAAATGCATAGAGTGACATCTGGAAGGGTTCCAAGCACTGGAGCTTGATCCCTGTGAAATGGGGGTGCACCATCCTGCTGGCACATGGGTGTGTTTGCCAGCCCAGAAGTTCTCAAAACCTCATAGTTCAGAGACTTTTGTGGTGGCTTCAGCACATAGGCATAATTGATTTTTAACTCAATTTCCTGCCACTCTTCACCTCTCCAGAGAATAGGGAGGGAGGTGGAAAGCTCCAGGCATATAATCATGGTTTGGTGGTTTTGAAGACCAGCTCCCATCCAGGTGACCACCAAGAGCTGCCTTATTAGAATAAAAGATATTTTCATGACCCAGAAAATCTCAGTGGATTAGGAGCTCTGTGTCAGGAACCAGGGTCAAAGATCAAATATTAGAACCCAAGATTTTCTTAGCACCCTTAACACTGAGGAAATTGCAAGGGTTTTAGGAGCTCTGTGCCAGGGACTGGGAGAATATGTATGCAGGGTGGCTATAAAGTTCATGTGCAATTTAAAATAGTGGGCAATTGAAAATTGCACGTGAACTTTATGGCCACCCTATATTTCTCATTATCTTACAGTATAATAAAAAAACTTATAGGTCTCACTGTTTACCCTCCTTCTATCAAACCTCCCCCATCCCCCCTCCTCCCTCCATTTCTCTCCTTCATCCTGGGCATATTGCAAAGGTACAAGTCAGATCTATTAAGGATAGAACATAAATGTCTTAACATAATTATCAAGTAAATGAGGCGAAAGCCATATTAATTAGTTTGATGTAAGCACTCCAACTTGTATAAGAAAACCCAACACATTGTACCCCACATATGCATAAATGTACTTAATAAAAGGGGGAAAAAAGAACTTATAGGTAGTAAATCAATTAATTAATTAAAGATTGTATGGCTGTCCAAAGCTATAAGCTGAGAGACTATTATAGATTCTACTTGAAGCTATGTCGTCTCTACCTTTGTGTAAGGAAATGTCAATTCTTTCTACCCCCACCTTGATCAGCTGTTATACAAGGCACGTCTTGTATAGAGATTAGTTTCATTATGGAATCTTAGGATAAAGTTTGAGTGGTAAGTAAAGATGCCCTTTTTCCTGAAGGGTAAATCTTTCTGGTTTCATTCCTTAGAGGAAGAGGTAGAGCCTCAAGCCAGAAAGCAGAATGTGGAAGATCGGGAATTAATATCTTCCTCATTGGACAAAAAGGGGAATTTCCCAAACTAGATGACTGAGCTGTTCAGTGTCATAGCTAGCTTGGCTAAACACACACACACACACACACACACACACAAAGTCTAGGATTGTTAATTCTAGCTTGGCTTTTTGATGAGGGCTCTTAGGATGGCAAGCTTGCTTAAAAATGCAATGATAATTGCTTTACAAGCAGTATTTTTGCAGTGTGTATTTATATATTATATACATGTGTGTGTGTGACCTTCACAACTACCCAGTGAGAGATACAGGGTTCTTGTCTGTCCCAAATCAATAGATCAGGAAATAAGATTTGAGGCCCAAATAAACAGCCCCAAACCACACAAAGTTTGGATTAGAACACAGTTCTCCAGATCGCTTCCCTGGGGTTCTTTCTATAACATCAGGCTGCTCATTAAGAGCTTTCTAATATTTCAATATCAGCTGTAAAGAAACCAAGAGAACCTTCAAAAATATAGATTACTTTTAAGAGAAACATGAACGAAAAGGCAGTGAACTTGTTTTAGTCGGTAAGGCTCGAAAGCAATCATTCTCTGCAGCCTCGAGATACTTTCTCATTCTTGAGACCCGAAAATGAAATGATTCATACTGATTAGAACTTTCTGACCTTCAGCATCTATTTTGTATTTCCTTTTCTCCCGAAGTTATTGATTCAGAGTTCTATTTATTCTGTGTTCAAGCTTCAGTGGCTGTTAAAAATGAGACAAAAAGTTTGAGGATTGCCTTGTTATTTGCTAGTTTATTAGAGAATGAACATAATAGGAAGTAGAAAAATCACCCAGGAAAAAAAAAAGCCACCAAATAGAACAATATGCTGAAGCTGTGAACGGAAACAAATGCCAAAAGTCATATGAGCAAGAGGAGAAAGGGACACTCCACAGAGATTCTCCTAGCGGAGCACGGTATGAGTTATAAGAGCCAGGGCCCTGGTTTCATTCTCACAGAAAAGGATTTGACCTGCCCCATTCGGAGGCACCTGTGTACAGATATCAGTCCAGAGACCACCACAGTAGAGGGTGTATGGCAATACACAGTCTGATGGTTAAGGTAGTGACCTCATCCTAGAAAAAGTGCTGCCTACCTCACTGTTGAATATCGCTATGTCACCTCCAAAGCACTCTCCTTGGGAAGCTGTGCATCCATGCCAGCACCTACCCCACCTTTCAGAGGAATTTTGGAACTCTGTTTCTAGAATGGCCATGACAGCTCTTATTATACAAAGTCCGACGATTAAGTCTGGCCTTAGTGATATTATGCAGCACTCGTTCTCGGATGAGTTCCTGAACTTAATTGTCCAACCTTGTATGCCAGCTAAGACCCATGAACCTCACCATTCACTGTCTCCCATGGGAATGAATGGGGGGGATGGGTCCCCAGAAACCCCCAAGTTCTAGATGGAAAGTTCCAGAGGAACATTCAGGACACAGGTGAGGTTTTCATCTCTTCTTCTAGCAGAAGGTCATGGCTTTAGAAAATAAAGGTGGGTGGGGGTGGTGAGTAGCTGGATGGTGGTGAAGGGAAGATGTTAGTTTCCTAGGCTGTGGCATATGATACCAGAGCAAAGGGTCCTGGCTGGAATCTGCTAACGTCTGGGTACACATCATAGAAACTGGGATGAATGTATTTAGTGGACAATTCTGCCCTGATTAAGAGAGTGGAAATAGGACTTCTGTTAGATGAGGGTGGAGGGGAGTCCAAATATACCACAAAACAGGATTATGGAAAAGATGCAGAATCCGACACAGTAAGATGCAAGAGAGTAAATGTGGAGCTTCCTAGTATTCCTTAGGCGGCGATAAATGACGTTTATGTGCCAAAGCTCAAAGCAGAAAGGACCGATAGTTGCACTGGAGATGCTAATATACAAAGCTGCAGGCAATTGCCTAGACTTTCTCTCCTGGCCTGGTGGAACCTATGGCTAGAATGCACAGTAAGTGAACCTGCGGGGAAAAAAGGTAAAAGAACAGCATTAAACCCATACAAAGAGAAATGGTGAGTACTTGTGACCAGAATTCTTGTCCTGGCTAAGTCACCAAAGATAGAAATTCTATGGCTCTGAAAGAGAAGGGCCACTCTCGATAAATCCAGACCCGCTTACCTGGGAGCCACCGTAACTGTGCCCAGAAACGAAACCAGACTGTCTGTTCAAAAAACATCAGCTATGTGCTGAGTGGTGGAAATTGCACAAATAAATTAGAGCATCTGTGCCCTCCTAGAAGTCACAGTGTAGGAGAGAAGAGAGATGTGAAAATGAAATATTTAAAATCCAGCAGGCTTGACGTTTGGAGGTTTAAAGGCGGTATGAGCAAAAATCCTGGCAGATTGAAAGGAGTGAGTTCTTCAGAAGAAAATGTTAGACTTCTTCGAATATAGGCTGTGGAGGCCTTGTGGCTGAATGATCATAATTTATTCCCTTAGAGACCTTGCTTTGTAAGACGCAAACTGTTATAAAATATCAGAGGTTGTATGCGTGAGCAGGGCCAAGTGCAGCACTGCTGACGAAGTTTCTCATGAGGCAAGTGCCTCCAGAGTTTCCCTTTTTGACTACCAGCCCTGAAGAACACTTACAGAAACTTCCAATTTACCCAATTCAGTTCTTTCTTGCTTGACCCTGGCTTTGTGGCGAGTCCTACTGAATTGTTGTAAATCTCTTTCTATCTCAGCTCAAGAAACTGGGGGGTACGTTGGCCATCAAAGACAGAAAATGGAGATGAATTTGGATCTGTGTATAATGGAATCATCTATAGTTCTGTACAAACACTAATAGATCAGAGAGAACAAGTAAAATCAAAAACCTTTCAATTGCACTAAAGCAGGCGTCCTCAAACTACAGCCCACGGGCCACATGCGGCCCGCTGGGTGTTTTGCCACTGTGGCCTGTCCTGCTTAGCAGCCGACTCATCCCGGGGCCTGCAGTCCAGCCCTCCAACGGTCTGAGGGACAGTGAACTGGCCCCGTGTTTAAAAAGTTTGAAGACCCCTGCACTGAAGGAAGGGAGAGTCAGAAGTTCTATTGTGTCAGAATTATACCTTAGTTTGCCTAGCCAATGTTTGACTTGATATTTTTTTAATATAGATTTATTTTTATTTTTACATATACATGTGTTTACTAGGTTTCCACTTTTTGCCTTCACCAAATCAAAAAGGCTTAAAATGTAACAACAATAGTAATGTTTGAGATAAGGACTAGAAACAAAAACCTCGTAAAGAATGAATGAAGATAAATACATTCAGAAAAGAAATCAGATGATTGCCGCAACGAAGTATTAAGCAATAATAATAATAGTCATGCAAAGAAAGTAACATTCGCATTGTCAAATAAGAGTATGTCTATTACAGAATGTTTTGACTCTGAGGTTCAGTATGGAGTCATCAGTTAACTTCTTATTTTTGATAATACAGATGACATATTATATAGATTTTTATATATGATTTTATATTATATAGATTTTTACTAATATAGATTATTTTTAAACTATTTCCTAACACAGATTATGTAATGCAAAGCTAGCCTTATTAGGAAGGGGTAGCCTATTAATATCCCTAATAGGGTAGCCTCTTCAGCTATAGATACCAGCAGTCCCTGGGTTACAAACAAGACAGGTCTATAGCTTTGTTCTTAAGCTGAATGTGTATGTCAGTTGAAACAGTTACACTGACCTGTTACCTATGATGGTCCCCGTTTGTGTGAGTTGTGCATCTGTCAGATGTTTATAATTTGGAGACTGCCTATACATTTGCCAGAAGTCTGATTCCATTAAAACTAGAATATCTCTCAAACATTTACTTCATTGGTTATTTTATCTTTTAGAAAATAGAGGGAAAAAATACAGCTGAATTGCCCTTTGGCTTAGAATTGGACTTCAGAAAAATATTGAATTAACAGGACTTTTAAGAGAACCATCTCAGAGAGGTTAAAGATGCAGTGAGGATTTTGAGACATGGACTCAAGTCATCAAGAAATTCATATAATCGGTAGATACAAGCCCACCTCTGCAAGAGTTCTCAAATGAACAATGATTTCTTTTTTTTAATTTCTTATAGCATAACTGTGTACATTAATGCAATCATGGGCTACAGTGTGGTGTTTTCATATACATTTTGAAATACTCTCATCAAACTGGCTACTTTAACCTTCATGCCATTTTCTCAGTTATGGAGTCAAGACATTCATACTCTGCCGTTAGAAAGATTCCCTTGTACCCTTGTACAATAAACCATAGAGGTGACCCCACCAATCACCCTCTGATTTCTAAGTTTGAGGAATGGCTGTAGTTAACACTTTGTGTTGAAAATAATTCCATTGAGAACAAGAGGGGAAGGGCAGCTCATGAAACTTATTGGCTACTTAGGGAGCTTTTTGCATTTAGACTTCAAAAGAATTCACTTATAAAGTGGATTTGAATCAGACGATGCAATATGAGTTCCATTCATTTATTGACTGTTGGGAACTCTGAAAACCAAGATGAAATAAATCTTAGGTAAGGACCTCATGTCCCCAAAGATTGGGGGACATTCAAATAGTGGACACTTCATGACCAGTCGCCAAGCTGAACCACTCTGCTGAGTAACAGAGATAAGAAGGAACATTCCATTTCTGCTTGGTTTCAGATTATCTAGCAAGAATTGTCTTCACATTCAAAAGCACAGAATAAACTACATAATGAAGGAAAATTGAGGCAAGATGGAGGGAAAACAATTGGGCACCCAGGAGTTCAAGACTTTAGGGCTTGAAAAGTCTTATCTCAGCCTTCTAAAAACAAATACAGAGAGTGCCAAAAAGAGGTATACACATTTTTTTTTTATTTTTCTTACTTATACATGTGTGTATTAGGTTTCCACTTTTGCCTTCACAGAATTCAAAAGGCTAAATTTAATGACAATAACAATGTTTAACAAAAGGACTGAGAACAAAAACCTCATAAAGAACGAATGAAGATAAAGAAATCAGATGATTGCTGCAATGAAATATTAAGCAATAATAATAGTAATAATGCAAAGAAAGTAACATTCACATTGTCAGATAGGAGGGTGTCTATTATAGAATACTTTGTTCAGTTAACGTCTTCTTATTTTGTTTTTTCCAAAGTCTCAAAAAAAAATAGACAACTAATATTTATAAATGAAAGTAAAAGATAATGTCAAAAAAAAAAAAAAAACAGATCATGCCAAATCTTATAGACAATAGAAAAAGAAATACTTCAAAATCATCCTACTTAAGCTGGATACACCTGATATTAAAGTTGGAGAAAATACATTATTATTAAGGGGAAATTACAAACATATTTCACTTATAAATGAGGATGCAATATGATAAACAACATATTAACATGTTGAATTAAAAATTAATGTTTAAGTAATGTACTTTGGTCAAAAATTAAATATAATTTATATGAGAATTAGTCACTATTTTCTTTCCCTTTTTTTTTTTCCTTGCCCACACACCCTCCCTCCCTCCTTCTCTGTCTGGTCTCCCCTTCCCCCATGCCCACTGTGTCATTAATTGTCATTAATTGTCTTCATATCAAAGTTGAATGCATAGGATTCTTACTTCTCCATTCCTATGATGCTTCACTAAGAATAATGTGTTCCACCTCCATCCAGGTTAGTACGAATGTTGTAAAATCTCCATTATTTTTGATGGCTGAATAATATTCCATAGTATACATATACCACAGCTTACCAATCCATTCCTGGGTTATAGGATGTTTAGGCTGTTTCCCCATTTTAGCGATTGTAAATTGGGCTGCAATAAACAGCCCAGTACAAGTGTCTTTATAATAAAAGGGATTTTTTCCTTCTAGATAGATGCCCAGTAATTGGATTGTAGGATCAAATGGGAGGTCTAGGTTGAGTTCTTTAAGGTTTCTTCATACTTCCTTCCAAAAAGGTTGTATTAGTTTGCAGTCCCACCAGCAGCGCAAAAGCATTCCTTTCTCTCCATATCCACACCAGTGTCGCAGTTTTGAGATTTTGTGATACAGGCCATTCTCACTGGGGTTAGATGATATCTCAGGGTGGTTTTAATTTGCATTTCTCTAATAATTAGGGATGATGAGCATTTTTTCATATGCTTAGTAGCCATTGTCTATCGTCTTTAGAGAAGATTCTATTCATTTCTCTTCCCCATTGACATATGGGATTGTTGGTTTTTTTTCTTGTAGATTAATTGAAGTTCTCCATAGAGCCTGGTTATTAGACTTTTGTCTGATTCAAAATATGCAAATATCCTTTCCCATTGAGTAGGTTGTCTATTTGCTTTGGTTGTCGTCTCCTTGGCTGTACAGAAACTTTTCAGTTTCGTTAAATCCCATTTATTTATTACTGCTGTTCTGCTGGTATTCGGCTGGTATTGCCACAGCAGTCTTCCTCATAAAGTCTTTCCCCAGGCCAATATCTTCTAGTGTTTTTCCTATTCTTTCTTTGAGGATTTTTATCACCTCATGCCTTAGATTTAAGTCCTTTATCCATCTTGAATCAATTTTTGTGAGTGGACAAAGGTCCAATTTCAGTCTTTTACATTTGGATATCCAATTCTCCTAGCACCTTTTATTAAATAGGGAGTCTTTCCCTGAGTGGATGCTCTTGTTTGGTTTATTGAAGATTAGGTGGCTATAAGTTGTTGGTTTCATTTCCAGGTTTTCTATTCAATTCCAAAAATCTGTGTCTCTATTTTTGTGCCAGTACCATGCTGTCTTGACCACTATGGCCTTGTAGTACAACCTAAAATCTGGTATAGTGATGCCCCCACTTTGTTTTTGTTACTAAGAACTGCCTTAACTATATGGGATTTTTTTCTGCTTCCATACAAAATTCAGAATCATTTTTTTCAAGTCTTGAAAATAGGATGTGGGTAGTTCAATAGGGATGGCATTGAATTGGTAAATTGCTCTGGGAAGTATAGACATTTTAACAGTGTTGAATCTTCCCAGCCATGAGCATGGTATGTTCTTCCATTTGTTGATATCCTCTGCTATTTCCTTTCTTAAGGCTTCATAATTTTCTTTATAGAGGTCCTTCACCTCTTTTGTTAGGCATATTCCTAAGTATTTCATTTTCTTTGGGGCTATGGTGAAGGGAACTGTGTCCTTGATTAACTTCTCATCTTGGCTATTGTTGGCGTATACAACGGCAGCTGACTTGTGGACATTTATTTTATATCCTGAGACATTACTGTATTTTTTGATGACTTCGAAGAGTCTTGTGGTTGAGTCTTTGGGGTTCTCCAGGTATAAGATCATATCATCAGCAAAAAGGGAGAGTTTAACCTCCTCTGCTCCCATTTGGATTCCCTTTATTTTCTTGTCTTGTCTAATTGTATTAGCTAAAACTTCCAGCACAATGTTGAATGGTAATGGTGACAGAGGACAATCTGTCCTCTGGAAAGGAAGGAAAATTGAGGCAAGATGGAGGGAGAACAATTGGGCACCCAGGAGTTCAAGACTTTAGGGCTTAAAAAGTCTTATCTCAGCCTTCTAAAAACAAATACAGAGAGTGCCAAAAAGAGGTATACACATTTTAAGAAAGGAAAAGACTGTATTAAAATTGTAATACTCAAGTCCCATTTGACTTCTGAAATTGCAAGAGATATAAGAAACAATATACAAGACAACAGACGTTATCAGCATATGTCAAGTATTATAAGTTTAATATAGCTTTTTCCTTTCTTAAAATGTGTATACATTTTGGGAGGCATGCTCTATATATGTACTCCGTCTTAGGAATCTTATTGTTTATCACTGAGATGATACAATGGATGGGAAGATTCTTAGAAGGCTAGTGATCAGAAAGTATCCAAATTGATTAAAATCTAATTTCTTAAATTTGTATTTTCATCACAACTTTGCTTTTATTTTATTGTTAACATTTTTAAATAATTGGTAAAATTCTAGGACAGATGATTAAATTGTAGCTTTGAAAAATTAAAACCACAGTGAAATGATCACTGAGAATCCACATTGGTTCACTAAGAACAAATCATGACACATTAACTTTATTTGACTTTCAGCTGAGATTTACTGTGTTGATAAATTAAGAGACTACTCCCAAACATGATACTTCTTCATTTCATCTGGACATGCAACAAAGTCTTTCCAATGGATTTCCACCTGCTTCATAATTGCACTCAAAACTCTGACTGCCTAGAGGAAATGCTGTACCATGAGCACCTAGGGTTCTGCCTTTTCTGTGACCTGCTCAATTGGTTGTCAAATTTGTTTTTACCATTAGTCTTTGAATTTAAGCACAGGTGATCTTCCTTTCCTTATGTTGGGCTGCCTACAGAGAGAGGAGCATGATGGGAGGTAGAAAGGTTTCAAGCCACTCTGTATAACAGACTGTTGGCAGAACAGGCAATGCTCAACTTAGAGAAGTAAAATAAGGGCTATCCCCTCATATTGGCTACTCAGAAGCCAATGCAGTTTTTTTTTTTTTTTCTGGCTCTTGAAATTTTTTTTTATTAAATCATAGCTGTGTACATTAATACTATCATGGGGTACAGTGTGTTCTTTCTATATACAGTTTGAAATGCTTTCATCCAACTGCTTAACAGACTTCATGTCTTTTTTAGTTATTGTGTTAAGACATTTATATTCTACATTTAGAAAGACTCACATGTACCCCATAGGATAAACCACAGATGTGATCCCATCAATCACCCTCCCTCCCTCCCTCCATCCATCCTCCCCCCTCTCCTCCCCTCCTTTTCCCCTATTCCCCATATTCTTGGTCTATAATTGGGTTATAGCTTTCCTATGAAAGCCATAAATTGGTTTCATAGTAGGGCTGAGTACACTGGATACTTTTTCTTCCATTCTTGAGATACTTTGCTGAGAAGAATATGTTCCAGCTCCATCCATATAAACATGAAGAAGGTAAAGTCTCCATCTTTCTTTAAGGCTGCATAATATTCCATGGTGTACAAATACCACAATTTATTGATCCATTCATGAGTCAATGGGCACTTGGGCTTCTTCCATGACTTAGCAATTATGAATTGGGCTGCAATAAACTTTCTAGTACATATATCTTTGTTATAATGTGATTTTTGGTCTTCTGGCTATATAC
>CAUYTI010071256.1:0-19494 GCA_963575145.1 Galago senegalensis
AATGAAAATGTTCTAACTGGGTTGTGATGGTGCTGGCTGCACAATTGCATCAAACTGTACACTTAGAATGGGTGAATTTTATTCTATGTAAATTAATAGTAAAGCTATTAAAAAATTAAGTAAAGAGATGTAACAACTGAATACAAAAGAATAATTTTTGATTAAATCCTGGACCCCCAAACCAAAATGATAAAAGCAAATTTGGGAACATCTATAGAAATATAAAGATGAGCTCTATAGTAGATAATATCATGGAATGGTCTTTTTGTTTTGTTTTTTCTTTTAAGATAGCACATGTAATATAAAAAATGGTCACTTTTGTAGATGTGATAATAGTATAATAGTTATGTAAGAGAAAGTCTGCCTTAAGAGATGCCTGTTGAAGTTTTTAGAGATAATGTCTCATGGTTCTACAACTTATTTTCTGCTGACTCAGAAAAAATAAAGATCTGGCCAGGCACGGTGTCTCCTGCCTGTAAACCTAGCCCTCTCAGAGTTCAGGAGTTTAAGACCATGATCTCTTGAGTTCAGGAGTTTAAGACCAGTTTGAGGAAGAGTGAGACTCCATCACTATTAAAAATGGAAAAATTAACTGAACATTATGGTGGGCACCTGTAGTCTCAGCTACTCAGGAGGCTAAGACAGACTGATCTCTTGAGCCCAAGAGTTTGACATTGCTGGTTTGTATAAGGTAGGGTGAGGCCATAGCGCTCTTACCTGGGGCAACAAGGGAGACTCTGTCTCAACAAAAACTGAAAAAAAAGAGCGAGAGAGATAGAGACAGAGACAGAGACAAAAGACAAATATAGTAAAATATTAGTACCAATATAGATAAACATAGACATTCCTTGCATAAATGTTTTACTTTACATTTAAAATTTTTTCAAATAAAATTTGAGAAAAGATCATGAAACCTATAACTAGTCAAAATGACAAAACTGTAGCATATCTAAGACAAACAGGAGATATTAAGAGCAGACATAAAAAAAAAAGAAAGGTTATTCACAAAGAAATAACATTTAAAACAGCAGCAAATAAGAACAACAGTGGAAGTCAAAAGCCCATGGAATAATTTCTTTGAAAGATTCAAAAGAAGACTTCAAAACTACATTTCGCTACCCAGCAAAACTATCTTTCAAGAAAAAGGGTAAAATTAGTATTTCTTCTCAAATGTTCTTAACCACTATAAAAAACAAAGTAGGTTATTTCCCAAGATAATTTATTGCATAGGACATTTAATAAGAACTGTCTAAATCGGGCGGCGCCTATGGCTCAGTGGGTAGAGCGTGAGCCCCATACACTGAGCACAGCAGGTTTGAACTGGGCCTGGCCAAACTGCAACAAAAAATAGCCAGACATTGTGGAGGGCACCTGTAGTCCCAGCTACTTGAGAGGCTGAGGCAGGAGAATCGCCTAAGCCCAGGAGTTGGAGGTTGCTGTGAGCTGTGACACTGTGGCACTCTACCCAGGGCCACAAAGTGAGACTCTGTCTCTAAAAAAAAGAAGTCTAAATCTAAAGCATTGTGCTTCAGCAACAAGGAAAGTTAACCCATAAGGAATTGAGACAGAGAAATGCTGGGAAAATAAAAACGTGTAAAAATAATAGTAAAACAACCATTACATATCAAATTTGGTTAAAATAAAAGGATAGACTAAAGCTCTGGGTCACAAATAACATTTGCATTGGAAGGGGATGATCACAGGAAGAATGTTCTAAGATGGTTGCATTAATTTGGGAGGGTAAGATATAGTTTAACTGTAGACCTTGTCAACATAAATAGGCATTGCAATATTCCAAGAGTAATCACTAAAAGAAGAGCAAAGGAATGCATAAATTCCAAACTAGTAAAGAGAGTAAAAGTGGGAAAAGAAAAAAGATAGAGGCTCGGCCCTATAGCTCAAACGGCTAAGGCGCCAGCCACGTACACCTAAGGTGGCGGGTTTGAATCCCCAGCCTGGACCTGCCAAACAACAGCGACGGCTGCAACCAAAAAATAGCCAGGCGTTGTGGCGGGCGCCTGTGGTCCCAGCTGCTTGGGAGGCGGAGGCAGGAGACTCACTTGTGCTCAGGAGTTGGAGGTTGCTGTGAGCTGTAATGCCACAGCACTCTACCCAGGGGGACAGCTTGAGGCTCTGTCTCAAAAAAAAAAAAAAAAGATAGAGCCAAAATACTTAATCCAATATATATATATATAAAGTTCAAGAAAGAAGAACAAAGAGGCACAGAAATCCTAGGAATTAAAGAAATAAAAAAGTAAGATGGAAGAACAAGTCTAAGTGTATCGTGAAAGTAACTGGAAAAAGACGACATTCACCAGTTAGAAAATAGAGATTGCCAGATTAAATTTAAAACAACTCAGCTGCATGTTGTTTACAAGAGATGCACCTAAAATAAAAGACTATGGAAATCTTTAAAGTAAAAGGATGGAAAAAGACATACGAGGTAGTATGCTAACCACAAGAAAGCTGGCATAGTCGTATCACATCAGGAAAAAAATAGCTCAGGATGAAAACTATTTTAAAGTATATACGATAATAATAATGATTCAGTTCATCAAGAAGACATAGCAATTCTAAGAGCCTCAAAATCTATAAAGAAAAATTGATAGAATTTATAAGGTCACTGTAAGAAGGGCAGATTTCAACACATTTTTAAATTATTGATAGATCAAGAAGACAAAAATGTATACATGTATCAGATATGAACAATTCAAATCACAATGTTCTAATGGACACATGCAGAACACTATGGCAAACAATTATGAAATAGAGATTCCTCTGGAGAATATGGAACTTTCCCATAAATGGACCACTTATTCATTCCTAATTAAAGGCTCAATAAATGTCAAAGAATTTGTCTTTCTTTTCCTCATTGCAATTAGTTAGAAATCAGTAAGAAAGCAGTACATTAAAAAGAGGTAAAAATTCTTAGATGTGAATAAATTAATAAAAATAGTATATGTCGGATCTTGTGTGGGATACTTAAGCCTTAAATATTTGTATTAGAAAAGCAGAAAATCTGGAAATTAAGTATCTAACTTAAGTGAGAAAAAGAACAAAATAAACCCAAATAAATTAGGAGAAGGATGATAATTGTTAAGGTAAATTAAAAGCAAGGGTGCCATAGGAGGGATCAAGAAAGCCAAAGTCACTGCCATGGGCTAAGTGTTTGTGCCGCCACCCTTCAGCTATCGACATTCCAACCTCCACAGTGATGTTTTTAGGGGCGGGGACTTTGGGAGGTGACCAGGTCATCTACTCTCATGAATGGGATTGGTGACCTTCCAAAAGACACTCCAGAGAGAGCTGGGAAACCAGTCTGTAACGCAGAAAAGGGCCCTCACCAGAACCCAAACGTGCTGGCACCCTCATCACGAACTTCCAGCCTCCAGAACTGTGAGCAATAAATTTCAGTTGTTCATACCCAGCTTATGGCATTTTGTTATAGCAGCTTGAACAGACCAGGACAATGACAAATTTCTTGTCACTTGTCAAAAGGTGTCATATGGAGAGGTGTCAAGAAAAAAAGAAGGCAGAAAAAGATGCCAGAAATGAAAAGGGATATAACAACAGATGGAGCAGAAATTAAAAACATACAAGATACTATGAACAGGATTATGGAAATAAATTGAAACTGGAAAATATGGTCAAATCAATCAGAAATCAACAATAATAACTCAAGAAAAACTGAAAAAATACTCCTGAAGCCCATCTAAGAATTGAATCAATAGCTGAAAGTTTCTCCAGATCTATATTTCTTTAACAAAGACACTATGAAAGAGAGAGAATACATATAAATTGAAAGATACCTAATTGATAAAGCAATCAAATCCCCACAGCAATGTATAGACCTTATTGGAATCTTGATTCAGACAATAAAACTATAAAAAATTAAGGAAATTTGAACACTGACAGAGTATTCGACGACATAAAGAAGTACTGTTATTTTTTGGTATGATATTTTGGTTATATTCTAAGCGTTCTTATTTTTAAGAAATGCATACTGAAATATTTATAAATGAAACGAGATGACATCTGGGATGTGCTTCAGCCTAATTCCATGGAGAGGGAACTGAGAGCATTGGTGGAGAAAGACTAGCCATTATTTACTACTGAAGGTAATGAAGATGAGTATATGTGGAGCTCAATATTCTATTTTTAATGATAAAATAATTTATATTAATACAGACATATACAAGCATATGTGCATCCATACAGATAGCTTTCGTGTATGTTATGAACACATGCACACATGTATCTGGTATCAGAATGTGGAATAACAGGATGCATACATTACTGCTTGGACTTTAGCATGGGTTCAAACATTTTTGGAAACTACTTGGAATTTGTTGAGCATTTGAACCTGTAGCTAGCAATTCCACTCTTCACACATATGCACATTGACCAAAGAATAGATAACTAAATTGCAATATAGTCACGCAATGGGAATATCATACATCAGTAAATAGACATATAATACAACGACATCCAACACAGAGGAATCTTTTTTTTTTTTTTTTTTTTTTTGATACAGAGCCTCAAGCTATCCCCCTGGGTAGAGTGCCGTGGCATTACAGCTCACAGCAACCTCCAACTCCTGGGCTCAAGCGAGTCCCTTGCCTCAGCCTCCCAAGTAGCTGGGACCACAGGCACCTGCCACAACGCCTGGCTATTTTTTGGTTGCAGCCATCATTGTTGTTTGGCAGGCCCGGGCTGGGGATTCAAACCCGCCACCTTAGCCGGCTGAGCTATAGGCGCCGAGCCAACACAGAGGAATCTTAAAAAAATGTTGAGCCAGGTTTGGTGGCTCATGTCTGTAATTTTAGCACTTTGGGACCAAAAGTGGGAGAATCACTTTGGGCCAGAAGTTTGAGATCAGCTTGGGCAACATAGCAAAATCTCACCTGCAGTCTCAGTTACTTGGGAAGCTGAGGCAGGAAGACCACTTGATTCCAGGAGTTTGAGGCTGCAGTGAGCTATGATTATTCCACTACACTCTAGCCTGGGCAACAGAGTGAGACCCCCATCTCTCAAAAAAAAAAAAAAAACAACAACAACACACACACACACAGAAGACTACATAAAATACTATGATATTTTTATAAAATTCAAGAGAAGCAAAAATAAGCCATATGCTGTATAGGTATCTGTGCAAGTATGATTATACATATGCAAAGCCATGATACAACCCCACTGCCTCTGTGGAGCAGACCCGGGGCCCCTGGATGAGGAAAGAGCATCAGATATATGCCTTATTGTCAATGTCCTAGTTCTTTGGGTAATAGGGTCAAACGTTTTCATTATAGTCTTAAGCTTTATAAGGTAAATACATGTAATGACACATATACATATATGTTAAAACAAATATTTTTGATACTTTTTTTAAGCAAGGAGGAAGCCTGTGATGCTATGGTTTGTCTCCTGCCAGATCACCTTCTCTCACTGCCAAGCTGCATTGCATTTCTTAGCAATCGTGGGGTTAAGTGTGAACAGGATCCTGACCCCTGCAATTATTCTGTGGGTTTGAAGTGGAGTGTGTTTAACCCAGCCAAGAGCCTACCCTCTGGCACCTCTGATGGCTCTGTCTCACTATTCAGCTCACTCAGTAGTTATTTTTTCCCCTTCAGTATTCAGTGGCTTTATAATGTTCCAAAATTTTCCATGAAGATAATTTCCAGAAGAATGAGCCACAGGGGTTTGGACAGTCAACTCTGGCTGATTCACTGCCCCTGCAAGACCAGCAGGGCATAGTCTGGCCAATCTTACTACTTCTGGGACCTGCCTATGCCTTGGATCTCCCCAGCCTCACTTCCCAGTGTCTTGGTAAGGAGGGTAGGCCAGGATATCCAACTGGCCCTCAGCCTCATCACTCTCTAGCCTGGGGCAGCTACCCAGCAGGCTCCCCACATGTGCCTGCGAGTGATGGAGGGCTGGGCATCAACAAAGGCCTGGCCCACGCCTGTATACTAGGCTGACCTGACTCCTTAGCTGCATGGCGCAATTCAGCCCTCCACCTAGTTTTGTAAATAATGCTTTAATGGCACACGGCTGCACTCATCCATTCATGCAATGCCCAAAGAGATATTAATGCTGTGGCAGCACAGTTGTGTCATTTTGGCAGAGATTGTGTGGCCCGCATAGCTATTTACTATCTGACCCTTTATAAAAACAGTTTGCTGACCCTCCAGTGCCTACGTTCCTGTGTCTACCCTGTGAGGAAGAGTCTTCAGTATGAGACCTCTTTGCAGACAAGAAGCCGGAGGCAGCATGGGGGTAGTAGCTGTGAGTGGCTACCCTCACCTTGGCCTTGGAAGACCTAGGTTTGGGTTCCCAGTTGACCACTGACTGCAAATCCCTGAATTTCTCTCTGCTTCATCTGCCCATGTGGCAGGGAGGGAAGACAATACCTGCTCACGCTACCTTCCCCTGTTCTGCCCCCACCCCCACCCTAGGATCAGATGAAATACGGCCTGTCTGATCTTCCCAAAACTGAAAAACACAGAGTTTAAATCCATGGCTCTCAGACTTTAGCAGGCATCAGAATCACCTGGAGGGCTTGTTAGAATGCAGATTGCTGGGCCCTAACCTGCCCTTAGAATGTTGAATTCAGTAAGTCTGGGGTATATCTGGAGAAAATTGCATTTCTTACAAGTTTCCAGGCTGTGTAGCTACCACACTTTGGGAACCTCTGCTCTAGTGAGTGGTTCACCATGGCAGCAGCTTAGAGTTACCAGGGAGCTTTGAACATCCAGATGCTCAGGTCACAGCCCAGAGCAATTAAGTCACAACCTCCAGGAGGGGGACCCAGGCATCAGCACTCCTTGAAGCTTTTCAGGTGATTCCAAAGTGTGGCCAAGGTTGAGAGCCACTGACAGTGTGGTAGCCAGTGACCCTGGGAGGAGTATTTGGGTTTTATTCTTTTGTGTTTGTTTACTGATGCTATGCAATTTGTAATTATTAAAAATCAGATCTCCTGGGCATGGTAGCTTACACCTGTAATCCTAGCACTCTGGGAAGCTGAGGCAGGAGGATGGCTTGAGCCCAAGAGTTTGTGGTTGCTGTGAGATATGATGCCATGGCACTCTACCCAGGGCAACAGAATGAGACTCTCTTAAAAAATAAAGATAAAAATAAACAAAAATCAGATCAAATACAGATACATGATGGAAGCAAATGCAAAATATGTATGAATTTTTAGACATTTTCTGCTTGTAATGAACTACTTTAGGCTACATCCTACTACCAAAAGCTTCTTACATTTTGGAAGAAGCCAGCATCAAGCTGTATTATTCTAAGCAATCTTTGTCTGAATTCCTACACAAATTTGTATCCCATGCAGCCGCTGATGGGATTCCAGGGCTACCTTGTCTTGCATCCAGCTCTGACTTTACTTCCTGCAAACTGCATTTGCATCTCTTTCTCTCCTGTCCACTGGCCAAGCCTCTATTACCCCTTGCCTGCACCCTGCAGTGGCCTCCTAACAGGACTTCCAGCCTCCCTCCCAGCAGTCCCTGCCCATAAGGGCAATTTTATGAAATGCAGAGCTGATTGCATCTCTCCTTTGTCCCAAACCATCAGTGCTTTCCTGCACTCAGAATAAAATCTAACCCTTTCACCTGATCTACACAGCCCACCCACTGCCAACCTCCACACTGTCATGCCCGCTTCTCACAGAAACACCATTGACCCCAGGCTTCTGCTAGCCCAGGAAGAACCAAGTGCTTCTGCAGCCAAGCTCTTTCCTCCCCTCAGCACCTTCTCTACATCTCCTTCTTTAGGGTGCAGCTTAAAAATGTCACCCCCAGGAGGGCCTCCCCACACCCGCTACCCATACTATGCTCTGTGGTACCTCCTCTTTCATTGTGTCCCTGTATAGCAATCACCACAGTTTGTAATTTTTCTTTTTACCTTCCCTTCCCTTCCCCTTTTCTTTCCTCCCTTCCTTCCTTCCTTTCAGCCATCTCCTTGCCCAGAAGCTAAGTCCCTTTTAGAGAAGGCACTGAGTCACTGTGTTCGCCCTGGTGTCCCCAGAACCAGACACCGTGCTTGCTTCATCAATATGTGCTGCATTAAGTTTAGCATTGCTTTCAGCCAGCTTTGACTTCTCACACAAGCCACAGGACATGCAAGGGAGGAGCACCCACACCCATGGGGAGGAGGGGCTGGGTCCTGATGGGCAGCTGTCTCCAGGTTGGCCCATGGCTGCCAGACCTCTCAATGTTTCAAGAGATGCAGACAGTCCAGATTTTATGTGATTTTGAAATCTTGGCAACTAAACCAAAAAAAAAAAAAAGAAAGAAAGAAAAGAAAACAACCAAAACCCAAACTTCTGGGAGGCCAAACAAAACACACATAACACATCTGTGGATTGCATCCAGCCCGAGGGCTGCCAGTCTGCAACCTCTGCTGAAATCCAGATGGACCAAATCCCTGGCTATCCTCTGATCTACCAGCCCAGTTACCCTATCAAAGGAGGAATGAGGTTAGATGTGGTTTAGATTATCAGTGTTTCCTGAGAAAAGATAATCCTTTGAACCATGAATTCGACTCTGGACTTCAAGGGCTGTAGGCCCAGGGATGGAGTGAGCTGGGCCAGCCTGTCACTCAGAAAGCATTCCTTCATCCCTGGTACGTGCCAGGGACAGGGCATCCCTTTGGGCAGTGGCTGATCAAAGGCTTGAGCCGTGCTGCTCCTGGCCAAGCTCCCGGTTGGCCCCTTCTCAGTTTGGCCCTCCCTCCCCAACCTCCCTGAAGCCCCAACTTCCCACCTGACCTGCATCTTTCCCATCAGCAGCAAACCTCACTGCTCCCACCTCACCCAGCCCCTCCTGGCTCCCTAGAAAACTACTTGCCCCCAAGGACACTACTTCCTCCCCTGAAGCCTTGTCAAAGGAGGTATCTATCCTTCCAGTGCCCCTACATCCCGGGTGGCACCCCTGCAGGTAGGTGCAGGGGGTTAGGTTTAGGGGGTGGCCTGCACCAGCAATTGGTTATTTGCTTGTCGTTTTACCATGATCCTCCATCACATATCCATCTGTCCATCCCTCTCTGTCCATCAGTACATTTTCTTTTCTGATGCATTGAAAGTAAATTGCAGACATTCATTCTCTTCAGCATTCATGTTACTCATATTAAATGTGTATTCATTTTTTTGAGATAAAATTTGGCTTCAATGAAATGCACAAGTCTGAAGTGGATAGATGCTGAGGTTCGATAAAGGCATACAACTGGGTAGTCCAAACCCTTGTCAATATACAGAACATTACCATCATCTCAGAGAGTTCCAGAACGTCCCTTTCCCTGTCACTGTCCCCACCTTGCCCTCCAGCAGCAAGCACTGTATTTTCACTATAAATGAGTTCTGCCTCTTCCCACATAAATGAGATAATGCAGCATATAGTATCTTGTGTAAGGTTTCGTGCATCTGAGAGTCATCCACAGTATCCCATGTAGCAGTAGGTTAGAAGTTTTCATTGCTGAGTAGTATTCCATTGTGTGTTTATCTGTTTTCCTAGGAACGGACGTGTGGGCTGTTTCCATTTGGGGGAATAAAGCTGTCCTGAGCATGGTGTTCATTTCCCATGGGTAAACACTCAGGTGTGGGATTGCTGAGTCATAGAGTTTAGTAGCTGGGGAGTGTCACCTGGCTTTGATCGGGACTTCTGTTTGAGCAGATGATATCAGCAGTCACAACAGATTTTTTTTCTACAGGCCAAACATGGTTGGCTATATCCATAAAACAAAAGCTAGAACTAGCCCTCAAGGAGTTTGTAGTCTGTGAGAATGAAGGAGGCAGCCCAGCAGGGTCTGGGTTGGGCTGCACCTGGACGGGCTGGGTACTGGGCAGGGGGAGAAAACCTGGGGTGGGACAGGGCCTGGCATGTTCAGAATTCTGGAAGACAGATAATGGGCCTGGCCTACCAGGCCTGGGATGGAGGCAACCTCAAACCAGGCTGCAGGATGATCTTTGCCTATCTGGTGAAAGAGTTTTAGATTTTGAAAGATTCTCCTTCTTCCTCTGCTGGGGCACAGTGAACTGGGTTATCCATCGTTTTAGCACCCAAACAATAACTCCAGAACTCCAGGCACAGCCATGAAATTTTCAAGTTTCTTAGAATTTCCAGCTGCAGAAAAAGGAATCTACATTCCCATGCTGTTCAAATGACAGTTCAGTTGTATCTTTAGTGTTTTGGTTGGGTGGTTAAGCTTCACTACAATTGCTCACAGGGCGGGCACCTCTTATCCCAGGATCTAGTTCTGGTGGCTACTACTATTGCTTCTTAAATGCACCCAGTTTGTGACATCGTGCCCCACTCTCGGCTCTGTGCCGTCTACAGATCCAAAGGCTGGAAAAGCAGGCCTTGGGGTAGGGATTAAACGAGAGCGTCTCTGAGGCTCATGCTCCGACCTTAGCAGCCTGGACTCCAGAAGAACATGCTCCTATGGGCTGGCCCTGTCCCAGGGCTTCCCCATGACAAGAAAGAGACTGTGTGCTTCACGCTTTTTACATTCTTTCTTGGTAGAACAAGCCATCTCTGGGCAAAACCAAATATCTCTGCTCCTTATAATCTGTGTATGTTTTCCAGACCTAGCAAAGAAACTACCCACGAGTAAGCCCAGGTCTCTGACTCAGAATCCCATAAAGATGCTCAGACGGCCTCAAGCAGGAGAAAGTCTGCTGACCAGCTCTTGTAGCTCTTACAACACACTCAAGTTGCCAAGGCTCCAGACTGGCCTTTTGATGTGATTTGCCAGGTTGTACAAAGTGGGCTGCCCTTGGAGAGACGCATCCCCTAAGAAGAAACAGAGGACCGACTGTGTTGTGAAGACACCGGCTCCTGTGGGCTTCGCACACTATTTTATTTAGAAAACACAGCTTGCTGAAGGGACTCAAATAGCTTCCCTGGATACAAATCTCAGGTTGATTCATGCTAGCAAGTGCAGAGAATAATTACCTAAATTTCCCAGGATGGCCAAGCAGCCACAGCTAGAGGGCAGTTTGTGTGATAGGACAGAAACTTCACAATTTCCTCTCTCCACCACTTTCTGGTTTCAGCAGTAAAAGTCCCATGTCCCAGGAAACCCTTCGATCCTGGACAAATTGGAATGGTTGGTTACCTGTAAATAGCAGCCATCTGAAGGAACACGTTCCTCTAAATAAAGTTTGGTCTTCTAAAGTGCTGGTTAAAAGATAAATGCTCACAGGCCCGCACTGACAGCTACCAGGCCACCTCAGCACCCAGCAGCGGTGACCCAGTAGAACACAGCAAATGACCTTCCTCCAACCCTGTTAGTGACATGGGTCCTGCAGGCCCTGGTGGATATGCCAGTGGGTCACGGGGTAAGAGTCAGGACTGTTGGCTGCAAAGATGGTTTCTGGTTCAGTTTCCCCAGTCTTTGATGAGGTAATACATCTTACATGGCTGTTTTATTTGCAGATTTCAGAGACAGCAAATGTTATAAACTCAGGGAGCCTGACTCCGACCTGGGGGTGGGAGGTCAGGTCATCACAAAGCTTTGGAAGCTTTTCCTCTAGGACAGTGTAGGAGAATGTGTCCCCTCTCCAACTTAGAAAAAAAGAACAGCTTCAGAGGTGATTTGTTTCACCCTACAGGGTCAAAAGGAGACACCTCAGCTATGCAGTCTTTATTTTTAGAAGGTCATTCTCTTACATGCCTATTCCTCTCCACTGGATTTGAAGGACCTGAGATTTTCTTTTTCTTTTTTTTTGAGACAGAGTCTCACTTTCCCCTCAGTAGAGTGGCCATGGAGCCACAGCTCACAGCACCCTCAAACCCTTGGGCTCAAGCAATTGTCTTGTCTTAGCCTCCCAAGTAGCTAGAACTACAGGCACAGCCACAATGCTTGGCTATTTTTAGAGATGGGGGTCTTGCTCTTGCTCAGGCTGGTCTTTAACTCCTGAGCTCAGGAGATCCACCCACCTTGGCCTCCCAGGGTGCTGAAATTACAGGTGAGTTCTGAGAGTCTTGCTCCCAGTGAAGACATTTCTGTCTTCCAAATACAGTATATGAGCACTGTTCCTAAGGAAACCAGGAAGCACAGGCTGGGGCTCAGCATGACTGGCCCTTTGAGCCATGGTCTTTCTGAGTTGCCACAGGAGTTTGGGGAATCCCATTGTTCCATGGGTATTGGGCCAATCAGTCTGAAGTAGATGTCATAGTCTAAACACACCTGTGTCAACGAAAGTGTTCCAGGGGCTCCCTCCTGTCTATGTCTCCCCCAGCGCACCTGGTATTGCAACACAGAGCCATTGACAATATCATCAACTGCCCCTCAGGGGTGTGAGGCTGAGCTCAGTGCCCAGGGCTCTAGGATAATCCCGGGCATCTGTCCTCTACTGCCCATGTCAGCTGAGACGCACAATGAGTTCTTCATTACAGACTGGATAGGGGGTCTGAATTACTAGGAAACAATTCAATTTCCCAGACTGGGGTGAAATTGCCAATCAATAGAACAAATTCTAAGATTGTCCTACCCTGGATGTGAAATTAATTCCATCCATGATAACTCACCACAGACTACCTTGTGTAATTTTATGTTTCCCTAGTAATGGGTCTTCCTCCTGCTATAATTTACGTTCCAGACTAGATGAAAACAATACAACCACATGCTAGGAATCCCTCTAAGTTAGAAATGTGAAGAGTTACAATGGCAGTGTGAGGGTTAGGCAAATTTGGTCTGTTATGAATGAATTCAATTAAGTTGAAGCATCTAAGCATGTTTATTGCTGAAAGAAAAGGGAAATTTTGGTCAAGGTAGTTGAAATAGGATTTTCTGAGGCACTTGTTTCAACCTCAAAGCCTGGGCCCTGGGGACCGTACTCTGCTAGAGAACTGGCTGTGTGTCTCTTATCTGGGGGCTCTCATGAGACCAAAGGAAGGTGCTTCAGGCTTTTGCTATCCATTCCTGACCTGCCAGGCAGCACCTGGGATCTAAAACAAGTCCTAGCCCTGCACTGGAAGAGCTTAGGATAGAGATTTTGAGGGGCTCGGAGCAGGCTACAGGGCTGAGCAGGGTCACAGGGTTCAGAGGCCACAGATGTGAATCAGTGGGGCTGAATAAAGTCCACAACCACACAGTCACTGGAACAAAGTGTCATATCATGTCATTAAAATTAGCCCTCAATACAGGAAAGAATGAAAACTTACCATCTGGGCCGTCCTAGACTTGGCATCTGGCCTCTCCTACGGAGGCTGACAGAAAAAAAAATGACCACTGTGTTCAGACATCTGTGTAAAAATGGTCCCAAGTGGCTCTGCTGACCCTCTGGAGAAGGCCCCCTCTTCTCCAGGTGGTTTTTGCAGTCCCAGCCCCATGCCTGAGACATTCGCACCATTGCACACACCTATGGCAAGGAGATGGGGTCGGGGAGGAACTCTAGCCCTGTTTTGCTACATGAGAAAAATTATGCAAAGGATTCTATACAGCAAATTGAAGGCTAGGGAGTCAGGTTTGCTTTTATCAGCTTACTCCAGCAATTGGGTTAAATTTGTGTGGAAAATATGAATTCAGGCAGGCACAGAGGCTCATACCTGTAATCCTAGCACTTGGGAGACCAAGGCAAGAGGATCACTTGAGTTCAGGACTACCCTGACCAAGAGTGAGATCCCGTCTCTACTAAAAATAGAAAAACTAGCTAAGACTTGTGGCAGGTGCCTATGGTCCCAGTACACTGAGGCAGGAGGATCACTTCAGCCCAGGAATTTGAAGTTACTAAGGTACAATGAGCTATGATGATGCCACTGCATTCTAGCTGGGGTAACAGAGTGAACCCCTGTGTCGAAAGAAAGAGAGAAAGAGAGAGAGAGAGAGAGAAAGAAAGAAAGAAATAAAGAAAGAAAGAAAGAAAGAAAGAAAGAAAGAAAGAAAGAAAGAAAGAAAGAAGAGGAAGGGAGGAGAGGAGAGGAGAGGAGAGGAGAGGAAGCCATTATGGTTCTCTTCTGCTGTATAGTGAGCACCAAACTCAGTGACCCAAAACAGTCACTCTTATATTATTTCTCACAAGTCTGTGAGCTGACTGGGTTCAGCCAGATGGCATTTCTGCTACATGCAATATCAGCTGGGCCCTAGGTCATCTGAGGCTTCCTTGGGCTGGAACACTCAGGATGCCCATTCACATAGTTGGCAGCTGATGCTGGCTGGCTGTTTGAAGCCCGGCCAAGCTGTTGACCACAGGGCCTACATGTGTCTTGGGCTTCTTACAGAATGTTGACCGGGCTCAAAGAGTGAGAGTCAGAAGAGGGAGTGTCCCAGTAGGAAGGAAGCAGAAGGCTGGACTCAGGTTGGCCCTGAAACTGCCATAAGGCCACTTCCACCAGATTTTACTGACTTAGCAATTATAGGGCCAGCCCAGAGTCCAGAGGAGGGGAAACAAATCGCACTTCTTAATGGGAGGAGTAGCGCGGCCATCTTTAATCCATCACAATAACCTGTGTACAGCCTTCCCATATGACCATGTAACCTCACCTGTGTCCACACAAGCGCCATCCTCATAACCCACATAGCCCTTACCAAGTATCCCCATGCCAGGCTGACTCCCAATGGAGCTTAAAACCATCCTCAGCTCTGTGGCACTTCTCTTGAATTAGAAAGGCCATCCTCAGAAGGCAAATAAAAACGGGTAGAGCTGAGACCACAGGCCCACGAAAGCAAAGGACAAATTACTGCCCAGGTAGGAAAGGGCCTTACCCTAGAAGCACATGCAGGGGCAGCCTCCACATGTGGCTGCTGTCTCCAGAGGCAACCAGCATACTCCCCAGTCACAGGTCACTGGGAGGATGCTGATCGGAACGAGCCTTGCTCATTCCTGGGTTCCCATGGGCACCGGCTCCTTCTACAGCACTGACAGATAGGGCCCAAGCAGGAGCCACTCTGGGTGGCAAGTGTATGGAGATTTTGACAGCAATATCATCTTTTCACTCTAGATTTGGATGCACATTGCCAAATTGTTCTCTAGAAAGTCATGCCAGTTCTTGTATCAGATGTGTGCAGATATCTGGTATCTGGAAGACAAAGGGCGTAGGACCCTGCTTGAGGAGCTTCTGGAGAGGAAAGTCAGGCTCTCTTCCTTGTACCTTCCTCCTCCTGCCTGAAAGGGACCATCTAAGGCCACTGTGACCTCCAGATTCCAGCCCTGATGGGCTCTCTTGCCTGGGTCCCTCCTTTTCTCACTGAGGGGACTGACACAGGCTGTTCTTTTCCCACTACTGTGATTCCTTCTCAGGTCTCTCCATGAGCCGCACTACTCAGACTATCCCTTACATGTTGGTGCTTCTCAAGTCTTTGTCCTTGGCCTTTTGCTCTTCTCTTATACCATAAGATCCAGCTGGGGGTGTTAGAAGTGCCCCTGCCACCAACTGCTCAGAAACACCGTCTCTTCCACACAGGTGTCACTCCTGATCATCGGCCAGACACCCTCACGTGCCAGGTGAAGAACTTTCTTCTAATGTCCCGCCGGCGTGTCAGACTCAGCACGTCCAGAACTGAACTCCTTACTGACCTGCTCTCCCCTGGCATTCCTTCTCAGCCCTGCCACTTGGCCAGGTCCCCAAGCCGGGGCATCAGAGCCAGCCTAGTGGGTTCCCCTCCCCGTGTCCATCTGGCAACCAGGGCCAGCTGAGTCTGCCTTCTTCATACTCCAGCTCTCCTTGTCCTCCCTCTCGACTACTACCAGCCTCATCCAGACCCCTACTCACTCCACTCCATCGTCAATCATTTTTTATTACCTACTACGTGGGACTTCTTACGTTTCTACTTTTCTTGTCAGCGTGGTGCACTGAGAAGCAACCCAGGAGGACCATGGTGATGGTGCTGCTTGTAACCAGAAAGAACTCTCCCTGCTCCAGACCTCTGAAAGCATTCAGTCTGGGCTAACATTTATTTGTGTGCGTGTTCTACAATAGTCTTTAAGAAACAAAAGTTCCATGATGCAAAACAGAGCTGTGCCTTATCCATCTGTGCCCCTTTCTCTTTTCAGCTCCTAGTTATAGGTTCTGGTATACAGTTACTGATCAATAATTATTGATTAATTCATTGCTTGGCTTTTGGTCAATCATAACTCATGTTTACTGAGTGCTTATCTATGCCACATATTGTTCAAAACCCTTATAAAATTAATTTATTTAGTCCACAGCTAACACTGCCATCTTCATTTTATGGTGAGAGAAGTAAGGCACAGGGGAGTTAAGGTAACTCCCCTAAACTAAACACACAGGGTGAGTCTGTGAGAACACCACGTCTTCAGCCAAGTCCGACTGTGGAATCCCAGCACTGCTTTCTTGGTAAAGGATGGGTCAGGGTCGTGCAGCAGTAGTTGGAAGGGGGTTAGTGATGAAAGTGGTGGTTGTAGAGGGGATGTTGCCTCATAAAGCCTCAGCTACCACAGGGATTTGCCCAAGAAGAAGGAAACTGCAAACTGGATTCCTATAGCACCTTGGTTATAGGTTGGCGCACCCAGGTCACCAGAACCAGATTAAGAAAAGCAGGTCTCCAGGGCAGGCATTCTTTTCAATATTAAATCCTGGATCATTGGCTTCTCCAGTTTCACCAGGATGCTTCTCAGAAGCATGGTGAGAACAAGAGAAACTGACCTCAGCTCTTAGTAACGTGCATTTATTTCTATCTCCTCGCATTTTCTCCCAGTGTCTTTTTCCTCTATCTCTTCTTCCCAGTTGGACTAGAAGTCTTTGAGGGTAGAGACCTTACTTTAGTAAGGTCATGTGGTTCCCCACAGTGATGAACTCAAAGATGGAGACTCAATCCATATTTGCTGATTGACTGACAGGTTAGAATTTGGTTAAGGTCCAGAACTAGACAGCAAGAAACATTTGGTCAGACATTTTCAGGCTAGCAGTCTAGTCTGACACTGAGGGAATAGCTATAGTGAAGCTGGACACACGAGCAGCTGTCATGCACTATGTTGTGATGGCTGTGGAAGCAACTCTGGTTCCAGGCCAAAAAAAAAAAAAAATCCTCTCTGAAGTCAGACATAACCCACTGACTAGATTCTCCCTGATTTCACATCTAGGCCTGGTCGTTACCAAACTGGGAGCTTATTCATCATCTTGAGTTGATGAAGAGGGATCTCGTTTCTTCCCCCTGCACTCAGAGAATGAGGAAGGACCAGTGGCCAAACAGCATTCGGGAAAATTACTACTCATGTAGAAGATTTGGGGACAGGCTCGAGAGGAAATGGAAGATTTTGCTCATTCCTGAAGCTAAGAAGAAGGCATTTAAAACTTACCTTCAGGGACACTTAGTCTGTTCCCATCACAGATGCCTTCTACAGGACGTCCCATTTCATCATTCTTCTCCAGGGCAGCTTAACTTCCTCATGCCCTTTAGTTTCCAATCCAAATTTCTGATTCTTCTTTTTGTCTGTCTCCTCTTACCCCTTACCTCTTCCTTCCTTCCTTGGGCTGTCTTGAAAAATTATGAGCCAAGTTTGATGGAAAATCTGATCTAGCTTGCCCCTGTCTCACTTGACCTCCATTTTAAGAATCAGAACATCCCTTACAGTTAAATTCTGTTCAGGATTACAAAAGCAGGGAAGTGGGTTGCAGAAATCACAGAGGTGGGAGGGCCACACTGCTGGCCTAAATTTCTCATTATCCCTGCATTCTAAAGGGAAGGAGTTTTTTTTTTTTAAAGTATACTAATTTGAGATGACTGGAAAGTTTTTATTTTTTATTCTAGGTAGTTTTATGACTCATTCAGAATAGCTTTGTGGTTCATCAGACCTTGAAACTAAAGACTAAAAGGATTAAATAAAACCAGACAAAATACTCCGGTCTTCACAGACCTACATACGCTGTACAATGTTAGGGAGTAGTAATTCAGTTATTTAAACTTCACTCTTCATGTTGAAAATAAGAAATAGCATGATTACAATGAGCCTTGCCCCTGAAAAATGTGGGAGGTGGGTGGCACCTGTATCTGTTAGGCAAAACGGTGATTGTCTCCTTTCTGATGACGACTCCAGTCTTCCCCATAAGGGTAGATGGGGCAGCCATATTTGCACAGTGTGGGCCTGTCTATACAATGCCTAGTCCAACAGGGGCCTGAGACTTTGGGAAGGAAATCAAGAGGGAGATTCAGTGTTTCTTCAAGAGGCTGTAAACTTTAGTTCTTTTGGTAGCCATGTTCTCTGATGTGTGTACTAGATAAGCAGAAGCTTGTTTTCAGAGAGAGGGAGAACTGAGAATTAAGTGAGAGGGAGAACTTCCTGGCTCCAGTTCCTCTCTGCATTTCTGCCCTAAGGTACATGAAACATCCCGCTAGCTTGATAACATATTTCCCATTGGTATTTTGAATTAGTTTTTATAACTTGCAACCAAACAATCCTAACTAAGAGTGATATTTTCCCTCTAGGTATTTAATAAAAAACTTCACATACCCTAGAGACAAAGTTCAAATATAAGCATCCCACAATAGGGACACACATAGAAACTAAGTTTAGTGCCCCAGCACTCTCAGGGGGTCATCATTTTATGCGAGTAGAAACTGAAGCCCAGAAGGCCACACCCCCTTGCCAAGGTTATGTCTATCTGAACCCTAGACTCTAGACTCCTAGACTTTGGTTCTTTCCCTAATACTCACTAAGTGTGATTGAAATAACTTTCACAACTAGTGCACTTTTGAAAACAATCCATAGCCAGGCACAGTGGCTCATGTCTGTAGTCCCAGCTATTCAGAAGGCCAACACAGGAAAATCGCTTGTGGTCAGGAGTTTGAGACCAGCCTGGGCAACATAGTGAGACTCCATCTCTAAAAAAATTTAAAAAATTAGCTGTGCCTGGTACCAGATGCCTATAGTCCCACAACTCAGGACACTAAAGCAGGAGGCTTGCCTGAGCCCAGGAGTTTGAATCCAGCCTGGGTGACATAGTAAGACCTCCACTTCTAAAAAAATTTAAAAATAAAAACAAATATTCTTTTCCCCAGTTTTTCATGAAAAGTTGAAACTTAAACATGCAAAATGTCAGCTCGGCACCTGTGGCTCAAGCGGCTAAGGCACTGGCCACACATACACCTGAGCTAACAAGTTCAAATCCAGCCTGGCCTGCCAAACAACAATGATGGCTGCAACCAAAAAATAGCCAGGCATTGTGGCAGGCACCTGTAGTCCCAGCTACTTGGGAGGTGGAGGCAGGAGAATCACCTGAGCCCAGGAGTTGGAGGTTGCTGTGGGCTGTGATGCCCTGGCACTCTACCTAGGGCGACACCTTGAGGCTCTGTCTCGAGAAAAAAAAAAAAAAAAAAAGATGCAAAATGTCTTCAGTAAGGCTACAAACTAACAGAACTAGAACTAGAAGTTTGGCTCGGCACCTATAGCTCAACCGGCTAAGGCGCCAGCCACGTACACCTAAGGTGGCAGGTTCAAATCCCCAGCCTGGACCCGCCAAACAACAATGATGGCTGCAACCAAAAAATAGCCGGGTGTTGTGGCGGGCGCCTGTGGTCCCAGCTACTTGG
>CAUYTI010071258.1:0-24210 GCA_963575145.1 Galago senegalensis
GCTGCAACCAAAAAATAGCCAGGAGTTGTGGTGGGCGCCTGTGGTCCCAGCTACTTGGGAGGCAGAGGCAGGAGACTCGCTTGAGCCCAGGAGTTGGAGGTTGCTGTCAGCTGTGATGCCACAACACTCTACCCAGGGGTATAGCTTGAGGCTTTGTCTAAAAAAAAAATAATAAATAACTGATGGGTCAAGGAAGATCAAAGACTTTTTAAATGAATGAAATAAAGCTGTTAAAAATTTGTGGGATGCCATTAAAATAGTGCTTTTAGGGAAATTTACAGTATCAAATACTTGTATTAAAAAAGAAGACAGCTTTAAAATCAGTGACCTAAGTTCCCACCTTAAGAAATTAAAAAAGCAAATTAAACCCAAAGAAAGCAGGAGGGAATATTATAATAAAAATAAGGTATTTTTATACCACCAGGTCGGGGGGTGATCAGAAAAAAATCCTTTGATATGAAAGACAAACCATCCACGTTGGAACTCCTAATGAAGAATATTTCAAAGAAAATCCAGAAGGAAGATCATGTATAATTAAGGACCCCATATAGCCCTCTCCATAAAGCACCGACAGATTATTGTGCATCCTTAAAGTAAGCAAAGAGATCTATGATCTGAATGTGGAGCTTTCGGACTCTCAGTCTTCTCTACACATGAGGAGACAATTCTTTTGGCTGAACAGCATGAGCACACAGAAGCCACAAGGAACGTGCTGCCAACACTGTTTGAGACAAACAAAATGCAGCTGTGGCTGGGATTGATCAATTGCTGATCTGGACCTCCAGATGAAAAAGATTATACAAAATGATTTCTGGGAAATTGTGGCTCTGAGCAGCCCACTGTCATCCCATGCCATATAGAATCTGCTGTGCACTCAGGTTTGTGTGGAATCAACCACAAGGCACTCAACAAGCCAATCATGGGATACAAAAGGAAGAGAAAGGATCTGGACATTTGAGCCAAGTGTGGCCAAAACAAGAGCAGGAACAGTTGGCTGAGTTGACAAAGCAAATTAAAAGGGAGAGAAGAAAGCAAAGTCCCTTTTGGATGATGACATCTCCCTCAAGAATTAACTATTGGAACGATTGTAACAGGGACTTTGCCTAAGAAATGCAATCAGTGCAACCTGGTTCTCCATACCTTCAAAGAATCCTCAACAAGAGAAATAAGTATGGCTGAGTGTGGTGGCTGACGCCTGTAATCCCAGCACTTGGGAGTCCGAGGTGGATGGATTGCCTGAGCTCACCATTTTGAGACCAGCCTGAGCAACAGCAAGACCCTGTCTCTAAAAAAATAGCTGGGCATTGTGGTGGGTGCCTATAACCCCAGCTACATGGGAGGCTGAGGCAAGAAGACTGCTTGAACCCAAGAGTTTGAGGTTGCCGTGAGCTAAGGCAATATGGCACTCTACCTAGGGTGACCAAGTGAGACTCTTGTCTCAAAAAAAAAAAAAGAGAGAGAGAGAGAAAAGAAATAAGTAAGAATTACCTATTGGAAACAATGAATGAAGATGATCTGGATGCTGAGTCCATTGGTTTGAGAAGCACACACTGGAATATAAATATGAACTACCAGAGAAGAGGAACTGGAAACAGAGAAAAGAGGTGACAAAAAAAGGAATCAAGTTACCTTGTTACAGAAGTTACAGAGAAAGTAAGTTTGTGAGGCATCAACCCTGCTAATCGACTTTTTTTGAGGAATTAAACTGATACAGACTAACAGCTACTGTAGAAGTCTGTAGTGTGTTTATGTTTATTTACTATGTATTACGTTTATACATAATATGAACACTGCTTTGGAAAACAAAAGTAAACTTTTAATGTTTCAAATAGAAAAGAAAGAGTAGAAATTGATAAAACAGAAAACAAAAACTAGAGACTCAGTGAAGCCTAAAGCTGGTTCTATGAGAAGTGCAATAGTACAGGTAAACCATTAGCTGGACTGGTTGAGGATTTTCAAAAAGAGAAGAAACTGCCCACAACAGGAATGAAAGACAAGAGATCAATTCACATCCATACATTAAATTCACTGTTCCAAAACTTCCCCAAAGAAATCTTAGAGCCCAAATGGCTTGACTTCTGAACTCTATAAGATGAGAAAGAGATGATACCAATTTTATACAAACTCTTCTAGGAAGTAGAAGAGTGCCTATGTCTCAACTCCTATCGCCAGTATTATCCTAAAATCAAAATATGATAGTAAAAGAAAAAACTTAGAGCAGCATCCTTCATAAATACAGATGTGAAAATCCTTTTTTTTTTTTTTTTTTTTGAGACAGAATCTCACTTCATTGCCCTGTAGAATGCCATGGTATCATAGCTCCCAGCAACCTCCAACCCTTGGGTTCAAGTGATTCTCTTGCCTCAGCTTCCCAAGTAGCTGGGACTACAGCCACCCACCACAATACTGGGCTATTTTTAGAGATGGGGTCTTGCTCTTACTCAGGCTGGTCTTGAACCCATGAGCACAGGCAATCCACCTGCCTCGGCCTCCCAGAGTGCCAGGATTATGGGCGTGAGTCACCCAGCCTGAAGCAAAAATCTGTAACAGAATTTTAGCAAATCAAGTCCAGTAATATACAAAAATGGATAAATACATTATGATCAAGTGTGTTTTATTACAGGAATACATGGTCAGTTTAATAATAAAAAAACTATGTAATTTATCTTATTATCATACCAAGAAAGAAAGACTATTTGATTACTTCAACAGATTCAGAAAAAAGTCATTTGACAAAATTCAATACACACTCATAACTCACAGCAAACTAAGAATAGAAAACAACTTCCTCAATCTAAAAACAGGCACCTACAAAAAATCTTAAGCTAACATGTTACTTAATATTGAAAGACCAAAGCCTTTTCTAAGTGAAATCAGGAACAAAGAAAGTCAAAGTCATAGCTTCAGAATTTTCCTCCAGCTTCTGCTATTAGAACAATGTCTTTTTCCGCCTGTGTTTCAATTTTTAAAAAAATTATGTTTATAATCTCTATTGGAGCACTTATCACATTTTATTTAACTAATTAACTTGTCCTTCTATAGCTGTTTCTCACTCTACTATGGTCTTTTAAAGGATAAATCCATTGTTTACTTATCTTTGTATAAATATTTATTGAATAACTCAATTATGAATTATAAAGTGTCTTAAGGATCATCTAGTTCAATCATCCTATTTTTCATTATAGAAAAGCACACTCGAGAGAGAGCTAATAGGCTCAAGTGGCTAAGGTGCCAGCCACATACACCTAAGGTGGCGGGTTCATATCCAGCCCGGGCCCACCAAACAACAATGATGGCTGCAACCAAAAAATAGCCAGGCGTTGTGGCGGGCACCTGTGTCCCAGCTACTTGGGAGGCAGAGGCAGCAGACTTGCTTAAGCCAGGAGCTGGAGGTTGCTGTGAGCTGTGATGCTACAGCACTCTACCCAGGGGGATAGCTTGAGGCTCTGTCTCAAAAAAAAAGAGAGAGAGAGAGCTAGTAACTTGTCCAATGTCCCACAACAAGTTAGCTAGCAATAGTAATCAACTGTGTCTTTTCTTCAAACCACAGGTACTGTCTTCTTGAACTGATCATTAAATGAATTAGGCTTCATTATTCCCATTATAAATGAGAAAATTATAACTGAGAAAGTTTAAATTATTTGCCCAATGTCAACACTAAGTGTTAAAATGAGGAGGACACAAAACCCAAAAGTTTCACATTAAAAATATTTTCATCTTTGAAGCAAGATTATTTTCCATTGATTCACTTTTGGTTTGTGCAACCAAAACCTAAGTTTGAACAAGGAGAAAATGAGCTTAGGAATGTGATTTAAAGACCTGAAACTAGGCCTACATTTTTAAGTGTAAAATACTCACCAATTCCTTGTCACAAGTGCCACTTTAAATGAATCATCTTTTATTATATTTACTTATTTATGCAAACATTCCCAGCCCTATTCTCTAACAGTATTTCTGTTAGCCTATGTGAACAAACATAACCACTAGGGTAGAAATATAAATGGATTAAGACTTTAGGGAAGAAAAAAAAAGAGAAGAGTAAAATTCAGTCAGAGGTAATTATGATACCGAAATACACACCATAAAGGCCAGGTACAGTGGCTCACACCTGTAATCCTTGCACTCTGGGAAGCCAAGGCGGGTGGATTGCTTGAGCTCACGAGTTCAAGATCAGCCTGAGCAAGACTGAGACCCAGTCTCTACTAAAAATGAAAAAACTGAGGCAAGAGGATTGCTTGAGCCCAAGAGTTTGAGGTTGCTGTGAGCTATGACGCCACAACACTCTACCAAGGGCAAAAGAGTGAGACTCTGTCTCAAAAAAATAAATACGTACATACATACATACCATAGAATCCTGGACAATTTTTAGACATGAGCCACAAATTTAGCTTTAGATTCCTTTCAACCAAAGGCAACAAGGAAATGCACTTAGGTAAAAGATATACAATGTTGATAAGGTAATATGTCTCAGAAGAAGCATAATTTTCATTACATTGAGACTTGAAAGAATATCATCATTAAAAGAACACTGTGTGACAGTCAACAACATTTTTAACAATATCTCTACAATAATTATGGATGCTGAGTTTCATGAAAGGAAGGAAGCTATTTTACAGTGAGATCCTTTTACAGCTCCTCAAAAAAGGAGGTGAGTCCAACTAAAAGTAAATACAGGAGGGGGAAGCTGGTATTGAAGACAATGTATGAGTCTGGTCATAAACCCTTTCCTAATCTCTTCCTATAAAAGTCATCTACTTTCTCACCAAGTCAAGGCAGGAGTTTCACAAGAAGGGTTCTTCTGCAGGTATAAACAACTGCACATCAACCTTCTCTGTCCTGCTGGTATAGCTTGTCCCAAATCCAAAGGCTACGTAAGAGAAAGACCATGGATTGTAGAACACTCTTCTCCTAGTCATAAAGAGACCAGTTTGTTGTATGACATAAACAAGCACTACTATTTCAACAGTACCATTGACATCGGGAACCTTGTAACAAGTGGGAAAGATTTCAATAGGTTTATCTTGAGTGACCTAAGATAAGTTTCTTTGGAGAATTAGCTTTAAAAGATGGGAGACAATTTGGGGTGGCGCCTGTGGCTCAGTGAGTAGGGCGCCAGTCCCATATACTGAGGGTGGTGGGTTCAAACCCGACCCCAGCCAAACTACAACAACAAAAAAATAGCCAGGCATTGTGGCATGCGCCTGTAGTCCCAGCTACTTGGGAGGCTGAGGCAAGAGAATCACCTAAGCCCAAGAGCTGGAGGTTGCTGTGAGCTGTGATGCCATAGCACACTACTAAGGGTGACAAAGTGAGACTCTGTCTCTAAAAAAAAAAGATGGGAGACGATTTAAGCTGAGTGATGAATACATTAAGATTCATTTTATATTCTTTCCACTTTTCAATATATTTGAGATTTTCCATAGTAAAAAATTAAGAAAAGGAAAGAAAATATAATCAGGCTGAAAACATCTGTAGATATAAATGAAGTAACATTTGTGAAAAAATAACAAAAACTATAAAAGAAAGACAAAAATAAGACAAGAATAGATAAATATAAAATGCACCAGACATTCCAGAAATAAATAATATCAAAATTTAAAGGAAACCTAAAATGACCTAACTAAAAATGAGCAAAAGATTTGAACAGATATTTTACAAAAAAAGAGATAGATGAATGGCTGGATTAAATACATAGGAAAATGCTCAACATCACTAGTCAATCAGGGAAATTAAAATTAAAACCACAATGATTTCATATCCACCTACACGACTATTATAAAAAAGACCAAAATAACAAATGCTGGAAAGAATGTGGAGAAGGCTTGGCACCTGTGGCTCAAGCGGCTAAGGTGCCAGCCACATACACCTAAGATGGCGGGTTCGAATCCCCAGCCCGGGCCCACCAAACAATGACGGCTGCAACCAAAAAAAAATAGCCAGGCATTGTGGTGGGCGCCTGTGGTCCCAGCTACTTGGGAGGCTGAGGCAGGAGACTCACTTGAGCCCAGGAGTTGGAGGTTGCTGTGAGCGTGATGCCATGGCACTCTACCCAGGGGGATAGCTTGAGGCTCCGTCTCAAAAAAAAAAACATTTCATCATGTGGATACATCACAATTTTTTATCATTTCTCTCCTGCCCTGTTTCTAATTAGAGAGTCTTATAAAAAATTATTTGACAAGTATCCGAGTACCTAATTTGCCTGCATTTATTTCCTTAGGAGAGATCCAGAGAGGACTTCCTGAGTCACAGGTATGAATGGGCCTTAGCCTCTGATTGAGTCACAGGGTATGATGCATCTACCCTCAGGTCCTAAGGCCCAAATGCCACAGCTGGACATACTTTCATTTGCCCTAATCCAGCTCCTTCTGCCATTTCCCCAAGCAAAACTGGCCTTAACTGCTGTCATGCCCAGTATGTCCCTGGTCCCCGCCATATTCTCTTCTGAACAGATGGTTTAGCTTTTTCTTCAGAGAAAATTAGTTACTGGGCATGAACTCTCTCAACAGCCCAATGACACAGATCTCTAAGCCTAGACATAAGATGGCATGTCCTTGATGCTTAGATTTTAGATAAGATTGGTTTGCACCCACTTCCTGCAGGAATAATACCCCCAAAGATGGGACTTTCTAATATCCAAATACAATTATGATGCCCATCAGTTATTGAGTACCTCTTGCATATGAGATATTGTAGTAGTTGCTTTCAAAGATTCTCATCTGAACTTCTGTGAGGGAACTTTTTAAAGTTCAGAAATTTAGTGCATTGTGCCTAATGAACACAGTAAGACTAAGTATCAGACCCCATATATTACTCCAAAACTCTTTTTTTTTTTAGATACGGAGTCTCACTTTATTGCCCTTGGTAGAGTGCCATGGCGTCACGGCTCACAGCAACCTCCAGCTCTTGGGTTTAGGTGATTCTCTTGCCTCAGCCTCCCAAGTAGCTGGGACTACAGGCACCTGTCACAATGCCCGGCTATTTTTGGGGGGCTGGATTTGAACCCGCGACCCTCGGTATATGGGGCTGGCGCCCTACTCACTGAGCCACAGGTGCCACCCCTACACCAAAGCTCTTCACCTTTGCATGGTATTTCTAAGCATTTCCTGTACATTGGACTTAATTGTTCCGGATTTGAAAGAGGATACATCATAATCCCATTTTTCATATGAGTTTGCAAATACGGTCTGGGTATTATAGATCCTTTTCTACATCATTTAATGTTGATGCTTTGTTCTAATTCTATGCAATTCTATTAATATTTAGACAGGCATTGAGCACCTGTTTGCTCTCTTTTATTTTTCCTACTTCCTTGCCTGTCATTTATATAGCATCATCTGTCACCACAAATCCAGGTAGGTACATTTTTGTCCACACAATCAAGCAGCAGTGTGCATTTTTTCTCTAACTAGCAATTAACTATCTTCAAGATAATTGTAACAGCCATGAGGTTCTTCGATTATTATCACACCTTTATTTCAGAGATCTGGAATGTTTTCTCATAAATCTTCATTTTTTATAAAATATGTGGCAGATTAAAAAAAAACTAGATTTATGTCTAAACAGGTTAAAGACATTCTGTATTTTCCCTGGTGGATGTTTCTCCTAACTTGAATATAATGCTATATTTCCTGTCTGGCCAGTTTTACTGATCTGTGGAAAGACAGCGATCTCAGGTTTAGTGGGGTGGGAACACTTGATAGTTATGGCTTAGTGTTAGATGGAAGGTTACATTTTATTAGAAATTTATCATGGATGACAAATTTCACAAAATCTTACTGTTTTAGGGTTGGGTAAATCTTGGTAGCGTTTGTTCTTTGTTTGCAGGGAAAGGTTGCTTTGGCTTTTGTCCTCTGAGGCATACCTGACCTAAAGAACACAAATCTTAAGTGTGTATGTTGAAATTTTATGTATTATCACTCCCATACCACCACCATCCACATCAAGATCTAGAACATTTCCAGCACCCCAGGAAGCTTTCTGGTGCCCTTCTGCAGTGGGTGACAATCCCAGGCTAACCACTATTCCAACTTTGATTACCACAGGTTAATTCTGCCTGATGTGCGACCTCACCAACAGAGGCCAGCAGACTGATACAGTAACTCCTTTTGTATCTGACTGCTGTCCTTCAACATTATGTATGGGGGATTCATCCAAGTCATGCAGTCATTCCTTTTCATTGCTGTGTAGTATTCCCTAATATAGACAGATCACAACTGACCTTGTGCATCTTCTTGTGTGTTTGGGTTGTTTCCAGGTTTGAGCCACTATGAACATTTTTATAGATGTTTTGGTAGACACAAGCGCTCAATGGTCCTGGGTAGTACCCAAGAGTGGAATTCTGGATCATAGGGCCCATGGATGGTTAGCTTTAATAAGTGCTGCCAAACATTTTTCTGGAGTGTTTGAACCAATTTATATTACCACCATTCATGTAAAGGTTTCATTTGTTCCAATCCTGGCATATGTGACAGTGTCATTCTTTTTAATTCTAGTCATTTCAGTAGGTGTCGTAGTGATGATGTCTTATCATGGTTTCAGCGTTCATTTCTCTAATTGCTAATGATGAACTACTTTGATATCCTCTTTTGTGAAGTGTCTATTTAAGTGTTTTCACCCTTTACTGGGCTATCCTTTTCAGATACACACACACACACTCATACATTTAAGAGGTCTTCCTATATTCTAGGTTGGATTCCTTTATTTGAAATACATTTGTACTTCTATATATTTATGTCTGTGTATATGTGTGTACATGTGCATAGACATGGGGGGGGAGAAAAAGAGAGCATGTGAGCATGCACACACACATAAATATCTTCTCCCAGTCTGTGACTTGCTTTTTCAGCCTATGCTCCTATAGCCTGGCTCTTCCATGCTGCTAAGGAAACTCAGAGCCATGCAGACCAAAACCACAAACATGTACAGTCTCCAACTTCATTTGGGCCTTACTACCTTTAATCATTCTTGGAAAAATAAACTGATGGTACATAAAATAAGAAAGAAGAAAAGACCACCAATAATCCCAACCACAGAGGAATCACTGTTGTCATTTTATTATTTACCCTTCCAGGATTTCTTTTTTAAAAAGGCATTCCAGGTGGCCTCCAAACTCAAATGACTTCTACACAGTTGTAATTAAAACAAACACAT
Organism: Galago senegalensis; assembly: GCA_963575145.1. Classification (NCBI taxonomy): domain Eukaryota; kingdom Metazoa; phylum Chordata; class Mammalia; order Primates; family Galagidae; genus Galago; species Galago senegalensis. The sequence goes on from CAUYTI010071258.1 coordinate 9,151, forward strand.
AATTTTGTATCCTCAGTTTTCAACTGCATTATGACACAAATATCTTCCCATGTGATAACCAAATCTTTATACATATAATTTTTTTTTTTGAGACAGAGTCTCACTATGTCACACTGGGTAGAGTGCCGTGGCATCACAACTCACAGAAACCTTAAACTCTTTGTTTTTGGCTGGAGCTGGGTTTGAACCCGCCACCTCCAGCATATGGGGCCAGCGCCCTACCCCTTTGGGCCACAGGTGCCACCCCAGAAACCTTAAACTCTTGAGCTTAAGCTATTCTCTTGCCTCAGCCTCCCAAGTAGCTGGGACTACAAATGCCCGCCACAATGCCCAGCTATATTTTTGTTCCAGTTGTCACTGTTATTTAGCAGGCCCTGGCAAGACTCAAACCTGCCAGCCTTGGTTTATGTGGCCGGCACTGTAACTACTGTGCTATGGACGCCGAGCCTATGCATATAAATTTTTAATAATTGAACATTCTTCATGTGACTACATCACTATTTTTTCCAATCATTTCTTTCCTGCCTTGTTTCCAATTAGAGGGTCTTATAAAAAATTCTTTGAGGCTTGGCACCCATAGTTCAGTGGTTAGGGCACTGGCCATGTACATCAGGGATGGCAGGTTCAAACCTGGCCCCAGCCTGCTAAACAGCAATGCCAACAACAAAAAAATAGCCAGGTGCTGTGGTGGGTGCCTATAGTCCTAGCTACTTCTGAGGCTGAGGTGAGGGAATTGCTTAAGGCGAGGTTGCTGTGAGCTGTGACGCCACAGCACTTTACTGAGAGCAACATAGTGAGACTCTGTCTCAAAAAGAAAAAAAAAATTCTTTGACAAGTATCTGAGTACCTAATTTGCCTGCATTTTTTTCCTTAGGAGAGATCCAGAGAGGACTTCCTGAGTCACAGGTATGAATGGGCCTTAGACTCTGATTGAGTCACACGGTATGATGCATCTAAGGTCCTAAGGCCTGAATGGCACAGCTGGACATACTTTTATTTGCCCCTGTGCAGACCCTTCTGCCATTCCCCCCAACTGCTCTCATGCCCACCATGTTCTCTTTTGAACAGATGGTTTAGTTGCTTTTTCAGAGAAAATTAGCTACCAGGTATAGGCTCACTAACAGCCAACTTCAAAATGGGGAGAGTTTCCTGATTATCCAGATGGGCCCAGTGTCATCACAGGGTGCACCAATGTGGAAGCGGAAGCAGATGAAGACCAGGGAGAGGACAGCATGAAAAGGGTCAGCTCAATGATGCTGCTCTGAGGTAGAGGAAGAGCCACAGGCCAAGGAAAGAGGATAGCCTCTCAAATCTCAAAACAGTGAGGAAATGGACTCTCCCTTCACACATGGAGAAGGAACAGGATCCCACAGACCCCTTGACTTTAGTCCAATGAGACCCCTAACAGGCTTCTGATCACCATCCAGAACTGTAAGGCAATTAATTTGTATTGTTTCAAGCCACTAAAGTTGTGGTAATTTGCTACCACAACAATAAGAAACTAAAACCAAATTTATTTTAGATTTCCCTGGTCTTAGAGGCCCATTAGACACATGTTGGCTGAATAAACTTGGTATTTTAAATGATAGTTATAATTTCCCCAACCACCAGTTTTGTGTGAGTGTGTTTTTGTTGTTAACAAATGCTAACCATTGACAGTTTGAGATTTTGGAGTCCTGGGGAGTCATTTAAATACTTTTCTGCAATTTACAGATCCTTTAGCAATGTCCATCACAATATTTTCTGGTATCTCAAAAGTATTTTCAGCTTTAACCTGGCCACATTTTACAAGATTTAATATTAATTCTTTTCCCTTAAAAAAAGTGCCTTATTTAATAAAGTTTTTCTGGCTTTTAACATTAGGTTATTTTCCATAAAACTCTGCACTTTCCCCGCTTAAACTTTACTCTTTCCAGGGCCACTTGTTACTTGTCACCACTGTCAGCTTCCTGGACTGAGGATGAATCTGAAAGATTATTTTGGAACGATGACCACAGCAATGTCCATTTTGTGTTTATATTAAATAATATTTGAAATATGAGAAACAAGAACTTTAATTATGGTTATAAAGAGTATGTCCAGACCACTAGTTTCCCTTTGGGCAGAGAGATGAGACAAGCATGTATCTGATTTATGTGCTGGCCCACATAACACCCTTTGCAAATGTGGCTTTAAACCAGCTAATCTTTTAAAAGTCTTTGCACTGACTAATTTAGAAGCAAGGAGAACAAATGTGGGAGTATAAATGTAAGGGACTGAATAAGAGTGATAATCTCTGCCAATGAGCACACTGCTGTGTTTCTGGGTGCCCAATGCCGTTCATTATTTTCATTTAGATGGAGCTTCCTGGGGCTTGTCTTGCCTCCACAGCACGACATGCTACGTGACTGGAATTCCGATTTGGAAGGCTAGATCAGCCCAGGATCTTAGAGATCATGATCTTCAGCCTCAGTTTCTGGAGGGCAAGAGAGTGACTGGCCCAGGGTCACCACTGATGGCCAAGCTCCCCTCACACCTGTGCCTGAGGAAGAGCATGTGCAGCCTCTGCCACCGCCCTTACAGACAGCCCACCTCTCAGTCTGAGTCTGCTGCCTCCTAGGTCTCTGGAAGTTGCCTGCAAAATTTTAACAGACTTACCTTAGTAGAACAAATTAGCAATATCCTTATTAATTTGCTAGGAAAGCAGCACCTTATTCAACTGATAGATTATAAAGAAAAAGGAAATATGGGGATTTTTTAAGATCAAAAGACGTCATAATTGGTCAATATTCGGTCAGTTCCTTAATTGTGCCTGAGTTGTGAACGAAAAATAGGTTCAGAAAGCAGCTGTTTGGTCCCATAACACACACTCACTCCCCCTGTGAAAACGGCTTGAGCAGCTACTCCTCGTCACTGTCAGAAATGCTCTGACATTCAGGCGAAGGAACTAAGCGAATGTTTCTATAGCAAATGGTAACACTAAAAATAGTGTTTGGAGTGAAAGTAAGATGTGGAATAATTTCTTCACTGTTTCCATGGAAAAATAGGAAAGTGGGAATGATGTATCCACTGTCTGACTAGGCCTATTGGGGGGCCTCAGGAAGATTTGGAAACTTGCTGAAAAGAAATGGGATGGCATCGCATCTGTGAACATAACTCTCCAAACAACGGTTAATCATTTCACCACCCTAAAATTGCATAGGAAGTGACCCTATGTGAAACTGTGATGTAGGTGAAGCTTGTTTTGGGTGCACTTAGAGTCCTCGTACAGCTCAAACACCTATGAAGCAAATACCCTAAACCTGCCTGCTGTAGGCAAAGCCCCATTTTTTTGTTCCCTCCCTCAGCCTTCTTTCAAACACACTCATTATATAAACCTCAGTTCGTAGACTAATGTGCCAGTAAACCAATTGCAGAGCAGGCCTTGGTGGCTGACACACGTTCCTGCTTAATAAAAGGCCTATAAGATAAATACCTCCATTTCAGGAATTAGGAAAACTCAGAGGGACCTTGACAAAGCTGAAGTAGCTAATGAGAAGGAAACCAGGATGCAGACCCAGCTGGATCTGACCCCAAAGCACTTAGGATGAGGTGTAACTCACATGCACTGAGAAGTTACCTTTCCTCTCTCCATTATAAAGAAGGTGGAGGGATTCTGATAACTAGGTTGAGATAATTTGGCCTTTCTGAACTCAAAGGCTTTGCAGAAACTTAAATGTATTTCTTTTAGCCCTGGGGCATAACAGTGAAACCAGTGAGCTGTGTGAGCTGCATATGGCGAGGCTGACTCCCACGCTTTTCTGGGATTGCCTGAAGCTCAGGGATGCCATCCTCTTGTCTCTTACCTTCCCCTGTGGCCTGAGAACAGATTTAGCTACACTAACATATTCCTGGTCACTTGTACACAAGTGGGGTCTGGTTGGTAGAGCGCCTGTGACTGATGTCATTAGTAAGCCTTTGTGAGCCTCTGGGAAGATGGCTCTGCAGTCCTCTTAGCTACCGTGTGATGTGCAAATAGCACATCCCAGAATTCAACACTCTACAGACAATTAAAGCTGTGGATTTACATCAACACAAGTGACTTTATAGCTCACTGCATAGTGTCTATAGAGCTCTTTTATTTTAAAAGATTTTTCAAAAGTTTATTCTGAAGTTTTGTTCTTGAGTACAATGAAGGACTAGACTTAACAACTAGAAAACTGGCAAAAAAGACATGAAACAGTTATGTTCATTGAACTACCAGGAGCACAGGACAGTGATCCCTGAAAAAAATGAAACAAACAAATCGAGTCCTAAGATCACCTTGGTTTTGTGCCTGAAGGTGGTTTCTGGACTGCGTGGGCAAACAAAACATTCAGAGTCTGGAAGGCTGGCTGAGTTAGGGAAATTGAAATCAGAATTCAGGAAGGCTGAATAAGCTGCAGTGAGCAGGGCAGAGTATGGCAAAGGAAAAAGCCATGGGGAAAAGACAGTACTAGGCTGCACATGTATAGAGTGAAACTCCACAAAGCTCGACAAAGGATGGCCAGACACTTGTAAGTTGAACAATTCCCAACACTTACACAGATGGGGGAATATTCAAGCTTTGTCTAACTTGTGATCCCCAAGTGGGAGTCTGTGGGGATCACACAGCTCATTCAGTTGAAACACACCTTAGTAGTGGGATTACACCTTCCCTGGATTAATCACCCTCTAGATTTAACCTGGCAAAGCAGGGGTAAATTTTGAGGGGTTTAATTGTGTTCCCACAAAATTCATATGTTGAAGTCCTAACCTCCAGTACCTCAGAATCTGACCTTATTTGGAAAAGGGTAATTAGTCTAGATGAGGTCATACTGGAGTAGGGTGGGCCCTAATCTGATGTGTCCTTAAAAAGGCAGTGTGGACACATGGAGAATGCCATGTGAGCATGAGGGAAGAGATCACTGTGATGCAGCTGCAAGCCAAGAAACATCAATGAGTGCCAGCAAACCTCTAGAACCGTGGTTCCCAACCTTCCAAATGCCAGGACCCTTTAATACAGTTCCTGTGGGTCACAGCCCATAGGTTGAGAACCGCTGCCCTAGAAGCTAAGGGACAGGCCTGGAACTGATCCTCCCTCGCAACCCTCAGAAGGAAGCAGGCTGCCAACACCTTGGTCTAGGACTCTCAGCCTTCAGGACTACTGTGAGGCAACACATTTCTGTTGTTCAAGGTCCTCAGTTTGTGGTACTTGGTTGTGGAAGCCCCCGCAAACTTACAAAGCAGAGGGAGGAGGGGATATGATTAGTCTGGGATGAAGAGAAGGCCTCACTCTACAAAGCTCTGCAGTCTCTGCTCTGGCCAGGCCAGTTTGCACTTGCATTGTCTCAACCAGATCCCAAATGTCAAAACATTAAATGCACTTGATGAATTTAAGTTAAATAGAAACTTTAGGTGATGAAGTCTCCCTAGAATGACTGGGAGAGGAAATCTTGCTTTTTTGTACAAAGAACTAGCAGACACACTTTATGTGTGTGGAGACCATGATGCCTCCTTTGGGAGTGGTGCTTTACCCAGGTCTTTACCCAGTGGTTAAACTGGTGATATGGGAACCAATAAGACTCCAAACAAGCAAACCTGGTGTCCTTTCCACCCAGTGAGCTCAAATGTTATATCACAGTGTACTTCTGTGACAGTGTATTTCTCCGTGAAATGCTGGCCCAAGAACATTTAAAGCATTAAAAATCAAGTTAGACTTGTCTTCTGCAGCCTATTCAAGAAAAGGCATTTGGTGACTAGCCCATTTTTAAAGACTTTAAAAGCTCTAAATCCATGGCTATAGCTTTATTCTTCATTTGAATTGGTGTGTGATCTTTTTTACTCCCATTTTTTCTCTTTTTTTTTTTTTGCAGTCATACTGTGTGTACCAGCTGATTAAAAAAAACCTATCCTCTCCATCTCACCCCCGCATTCTAATTTTTACTATTTAGAGTTATTTTGAATTTTTTGGTTGATTTCCTTCCTCACACAATTTCTCTTCTCTTTCACAATACATACCTTAAGATAATAATCTAACAGAAAATAGGAAGAAAAAAGCCTAAGAGGTGAAATTAATTAGTTTTACTCTTCATTTTCTGAAATACTCACAGCAGACAGACTAGCCCAACCTTGCCATTCTTTCTCCAAAGGAGGCTCATTGAAAAATGCATCACTAACAACTCCATGCCCCTTGGAAGAATAAAACCACTACTGACTCCTTATCTAAGTTTTATCACAGTTTATGAGTATAAGAGGCGGAGCTCTATATCCTTAAATATATATGAGGTTTCACTGAAATCTAAAGAAGTTGTGTTTACTTGTGTTTGATGAAATATCTTTAAAAGACAGACCAGAGATGTTTTCACTTACATTGATATATAGGCTAATTCTCTTCATACCCTAGGCACCTATTTAACCTAAGATGTGTTCATAAGATTTTTCTTGGAAATAAGGTAAAAAAAATAGACTAGCAAAGCCACATAGTTGTAAAGAATAAACAGAAGTTGAGTATGGTAGTCTTAGTGGTGATGACTGTAAATGAAACTCAAATTCTTACTTTGAGAAACACTATCCTAAAGAACCCCCTTCTTAACCAACCACATTCATACAGTACTAATTGCTAATCACTTTTGAACCTTTGTAGTCTTGTTTTATGATTAGCATTTTAATGCTTTCCATGCATTCATTTGGTTTGAGCCCTCACAACAACCCAATGAGATGACATTTCCATTTTACCTATAAGAAATCACACACTATTAAGTGGCAGAGCCAGAATTTGACCTTGAAATCCCAACTACAATACAAACGTTTATTTCAATAAAGAAAATTATTGTAAAAAAAAATCAAAAACCACTACTGAGCCATCAAGTGTTGCAGTGACAAGACAGCATGGGAATTCTTGAACAGAAGACCTTTCTTTTTTTTTTGAAGACAGAATCTTACTATGTTGCACTCGGTAGAGTGCTATGGCATCACAGCTCACAGCAACCTCAAACTCTTGGGCTTAAGCCATTCTCTCGCCTCAGCCTCCCAAGTAGCTGGGACTATAAACACCTGCCAAAATGCCCAGCTATTTTTTGTTGCAGTTGTCATTGTTGTTTAGCTGGCCCAGGCCAGGTTCGAACCTGCCAGCCTTGGTATATGTGGCTGGCACCATAACCACTATTGTACAGGCACTAAGCCTTCTTGAGACTTACCATTATGTAGCCTGCAGTGGGACAAGACAGGGAGACATATTCTGGTTTTCTTTGACTTAAGGTTGCTATGGAAACACTGGGATTCTGAGAAACAAGTATTGAAAAATTTTTGAAGAAGATTCCATCAAAGAAAAGTAGGGGAGATGCCATCTCCATAGGCATGGAGCATGGGAGAGGGGTGCTGCCTAAAGTTGTGAAGGGCACAGTAAATGTAAGCAGTTAGTACTGGGAAAGAGCCTTGGTCCTGGACTTGGTTCAGCCCTGAGGTAGTTGTCTATTTGTGGGGAAGTTTCAAAAACTTCCTGAACTTTAATTTTACTATCAGTAAAATGGGAAGATTACATTTAAATTTAGACATTCAGTAGTTCTGGCAGAAGACTAATAGACTAGCTTTCATTCCTTATTGGTAGATGAGAGACTGATAATAGACAGTTATACATTACATATAGTGTTATTTGGTATTACTCTATTCCAATTTCAGTGGTATTTGTGTTAAAATATCCACTCTTTAGTGTGCATTTACAACATGTTATGCATGGTCCCAAGCCTGTTATGATCATATTGTCTCATTTCAGTCTTCACTTATCTGTACTGAAGATACAAAGATTAACATGTTAAGTTTCATAGCCACAATGTAAATTTGGGTCCTGCGGGTTACAAGTCAGTACTTTCACCCAACATCCTCTACATGACCTAGTCATTTCTTTAACAAATCAAATGGGGCTTGGCGCCTGTGGCTCTAACAGCGAAGGCACCAGCCACATACACCTGAGCTGGTGGGTTCGAATCCAGCCTGGGCCTGCCAAACAACAATGATGGCTGCAACCAAAAAATAGCCAGGCATTGTGGCGGGTGTGTCTGTGGTCCTAGCTACTTGGGAGGCGGAGGCAGGAGAATTGCTTGAGCCAAGGAGCTGGAGATTGCTGTGAGCTGTGATGCCACTGCACTCTACCCAGGGCAATAGCTTGAGGCTCTGTCTCAAAAATAAATAAATAAATAAATAAAATGGGTTTATTCTCTAATACTAAATCAAATTTTGTTAGTTTCTTTATAAAGATAGATGGGAACATCAGAAAGTTAATGGAAAATGGAATTAAAAGGTAAAAATAAAAAGTATAGCTTTAGGCTTTTACCTCAGAGGAGGGCAAGGTGCAACTTTCTTTGGTCAACCCAAATCCTGGTTCATACAACAAAAAATCATCACACTGGAGATAGAAAGAACAGAAAAACATTAAACACAATGGAAATATCACTTTTGATGAGATTGTCATACCTCCGCTATGCTGCCTAAGTTCAACCCCAACAAGATCAAAGTCATGTACCTGAGGTGCACCGGTGGTGAAGTTGGTGCCATGTCTGTCCTGGCCCCCAAGATTGGCCCCCTGGGTCTGTCTCCAAAAAGGTTTGGTGATGACATTGCTAAGGCAACCAGTGACTGGAAGGGTCTGAGGATTACAGTGAAACTGAGTATCCAGAGCAGACATGCCCAGACTAAATTGATGCCTTCTGCCTTTGCCCTCATCATCAAAGCCCTCAAGGAACCACTGGAGATAGAAAGAACAGAAAAACATTAAACACAATGGAAATATCACTTTTGATGAGATTGTCAACATTGCTATACAGAAGCGGCACCAATATTCAGCCAGTGAACTCTCTGGAACCATTAATGAGATCCTGGGAACAACCCAGTTGGTCTTCACTTATTGAAGACCAGATGGCTGCAATGTTGATGGCTGCTACCTCATGACATCATAGATGACATCAACAGCGGTGCTGTGGAATGCCCAGCTGGTTAAAAAGTACATGATAAAATATTTCAATAAAGGATCATTTGACATTCAGTGGGGGAAAAAAGTATAAAGTTTATTTCCCAGTGTAAGCTCCATCAAGTTCAAGACACTTTTATAAACAATGATACCAGCCTCTAAGTCTATCCCTAAAGGACTAAAGGTCTTGGGAATTTAATCATGTCAATGCAATATCTTTCTTACATTATTAAATGAAGAAATATGGGTTCCCTTTGAAGACTTTTTAAGATTTGGAAACAAAAGAAGTCAGCAGGGCCAAATCAGGACTGTAAGGTGTATGCTTAATGATTTCCCATCTAAAGTCTCACAAAATTGCTCGAGTTTGAAGAGAAGAAGGAGTACTATCCTTGTGGTAGAGGAGCACTCTCTGGTGAAGCTTGTTGGGGTGTTTTTCTGACAAAGCTTTGTCCAGCTTTATCAAAACACTCTCATAATAAGCAGGTGTAATTGTTCTTTGGGTTTCCAAGAGATCAACAAGCAAAATGCCTTTGAGCATCTAAAAAAAACTGTTGCTATGAATTTGCTCTTTTCTTATTTCAAAATATTAAGGTGGTGCAAATATTTTTGTTACATAGCTTGAGTCAGGGGTATGAATGTGACCATCAACTGAATTGTGTGCACTCTATCAATGAGGTAGGGTTTTGCTCTGCTCTTCTGCCTCTTACCTTGCCACATGATTTCCAATGACTTTTATTTTCCTCTATACAATCTTATGCCCACTGGTTATTTCCAATTTAGTAGAGCGTGCATGTGGTAGATTTTTTTCCCATTCATAAAATTCTTTGCTTAGGATAATGGTCTCTTAATTCCTTCCAGATTGCTGCAAAAGGCATTAATTCATCCTTTTTTATGGCTGAATAGTACTTCAAAGTACACATATACCACCTTCTGTTAATCTACTCATGAATTGATGGGCACTTAGATTATTTCCAGATCTTTGCAATTGTGAATTGTGCTGCAGTAAACATTCGAGTACAGGTGTTTTTTTGATAAAATGACTTTTCTTGTGGATAGTGGGATACCCAATAGTGGGATTGCTGGATTGAAAGGAAGGTCTACTTTTAGTTCCTTGAGACATCTTCATACCATTTTCCATAGGGATTGTATTAATTTGCAGTCCCACAGATAATGTATAGATTTATCCCTGAATCTGTACCAGTATGTATTGTTTTTGGAATTGTTAATAAAAGTCATTCTAACAGGAGAAAGGTAATATCTCGTTGTGGTTTTAATTTGCATTTCTATAATGATTGGTGATGTTGAGCATTTTTTCATATTTGTTGGCCATTTGTCTATCCTCTTCTTAAATCCTCTGTGCATGTCTTTTGCCCACTTTTTAATGAAGTTGTTCTTTGCTTGCTGATTTGTTTGAGTTCTTTGCAGATTCTGGATATTAGCCCTTTATCAGATGTGTGGTTTGTGAATATTTCCTCACATTCTGTAGGTTGTCTCTTTGCTCTGTTGATTATTTCTTTAGCTGAGTAGAAGCTTTTTAAAATTTATTTTTGTTGTTGCTGTAATTGCCATTGGGGTCTTATATCAGGTCCATTCATGGTCGTCACTTGTCAGGTCCCTTTGTGGTCGCCACTTGTTGTGTCCCATCTGGGGTGCCACTTGTTGGCCTGGAACTGGCCAGGTCTCTGCCCACCTCCCCCACCCTTGCTTAACTAGGTCCCAGACGTGGACCCCTATCTCCCTTGGGAATAATTACCCTTAGATGCCTGAGGCTATTTGCTTTAGCAGAAGGGAGAGAGAGAGAAACAGTATTTGAGGGAAAGAAGCAGTCTTATTAGAAGACATCTTAGCAGTCTTTCATAGAGAGAGGCCATGGGCAGGCGTTCCATGGGCAGGAGAAGCAGGCTCCTGACTGCCTTCTCCTGTAGCTTCTTATAGATGCAATCCCATGGCTACTTGCACCACAGGTGCAGAGACTGCTAATCCCTGATGCTCTTGTCTCAAGAGCTCTCATGTTCTCATGTCGAGAGCTCAAATCCTTCCCCATGCCCTTATCACCAAGGTGTTTCTTATGATTACTGAATGTTCTGAGCTTAGCTCTCGCTTCTCCTTGCCATGAGCTGTATGTATGGTCTGCTACAGTCTTAGTCATAAATTCTTTGCCTAGACCAATGTCTACATCAGTTTTCCCTACATTTTCTTCTAGAATTCTTATTGTGTCTTCCCTTACATTTAAGTCTTTCATCATGAATTAATTTTGTGAATGGTAAGAGATAGGGGTCCTGTTTCTTTCTTAGGTATGTGGCTATCCAATATTCCCAGAACCATTTATTGAACATGGCTTCTTTTTCCCAGTGAACATTTTTATCTGCTTTTGTTGAAGATCAGTTTGCTGTAGGTAGATGGTTTTGTTACTGGGTTCTCTATTCTGTTCTATTGGTCTATGTCTCTATTTTTGTACCATACTGTTTGGGGTGCTGTAGCCTTGTAATATATTTGAAGTCTGATAATGTCAGGCCTCCTTTTTGCTTTCCCAAACAATGCATAGAATGGTATTTTCTAGATCTGTAAAGTATGCTTGTTGGTATTTTGAATCTGTAAATCACCTTGGGTAGTATGGACATTTTAATGATGTTGATTCTACTGATAAGCATTTTATGATTTTCCATTTGTGGCATTTGCAATTTCTTTCTTCAGTGTTTCATAACTCTCCTTGTAGAGGTTTTTATCACCTTGGTTAAGTATATTCCTATTTTCTTTATAGCTATTGTGAATGATATTGAATCTTTAATTTGACTCTCTGCTTGACTGCTATTGGTATATAGAATTGCTACTAATTCGTGTGTACATTGATTTAATAATCTGAAACTTTGCTGAATTTATTTATCAATTTCAGGAGATTCTTAGTGGAGTATTTGGGGATTGTCTAGATACAAGATGATATAGTCAGCAAACAGCAATAGTTTGGCCTCCTCTTTCCTGATTTGGATACCCTTTATTTTTTTCTCTTGCCTGATTGCTCTTGCTATAGCTTCCAGTACTATGTTAAATATAAGTGGTGACAGTGGGCACCTTTGTCTTATTCCAGTTCTTAGGAGGAATGTTTTCAACTTTTCCCCATTCAGCATGTTGCCTGTTGACTTTTGCTCTTGATTAGTCTGCTTTTTCTTAGACTGGACCACTTACCTTTTGATAGCCAGTGCCTTGTGATTTTTCTGTAGGATTGTACTGGTAAAGCCATGTTTCATCTCTTGCTACAGTTCTGTTATTTATTTATTTATTTATTTATTTATTTATTTATAGACAGAGTCTCACTTTGTCATCCTTGGTAGAGTGTCATGGATTACAGCTCACAACAACCTCAAATTCTTGGGCTCAAGTGATCTTCTTGCCTCAGTTTTTCACTTTTATACTAGAGTCAGGGTCTCACTCTTGCCCAGGCTGGTCTTGAACTTGTGAGCTCGAGCAATCTGCTTCAGAGTGCTGAAGTGCTCAAGCAATCTCCCAGAGTGCTAGGATTACAGGTCTGAGCCACTGCATTCAGCTTTTTATTACAGTTCTTCGAAGTAATACTTGAGGATCTTGATCCCACTTGTTTAAAATTTCCATTGCAACTGATGTCGGCACAATACTTCTGGCATTCACTGAGTGGAAAGTTTGCTCAACTTTAAAAATTTTGCTCAAAATTCTCAGTCAGAATTTTATAAGCTGAACCAGCTTATATAATGATGTCTGCAGTGTTGGCTATTGTTTCTGCTGTTAATTGTTGGTCTTCTTCAATTAGAGAACAAACAAGATAAATTTTTTTTTCCTCACAATTTTAATGAGGATGGTCTGTTGCCATAGGCTTCACTTTCAACATCATCTCACCCCTTCTTAAAATGAGTTATTCATTTGTAAACTGGTGATTTCTTTAGGACATTGTCCCATAAACTTTTTGTAAGGCATTAATCATTTCACCATTCTTCTTCCCAAGCTTCACCATAAATTTGTTGTTCTTGCTTTAATTTTAGCAGAATTAATGGTGCTTTGAGAGGGGTTCCTTTCAAATGTTCTTATTCTTCTTAATTCCTCAAACTAGAATAGTACTTACTCAGGCAGGTTATAACAAATTAGTACAAGTTTATTTTAGTGCAAAAACATTGTGAAATAATGCATAGTTTTTTTCATAATATGCATTTTCCATGAACTTTCTGACGACCCCTCATATTAGTTATAAGTCTATGTGCATACACGGCACAGGATTTCCAGTGGGTGAGCAGAAATACATACATTTCATTATGGAAAACATCCTTACCAACAGAATTAATATCCATGAATGGAAAAATAATTTAAAATATTTTCTTTCTTTAGAAATAAGATTTTTTTCATCTAGAAGAAAGAAAAAATTTAAGTATATTAGATCAGTGCACGTAAAAAAAATAGAATCATGTTGTCTTTTTCTAAATGTGTTTGAAAACAAAGAGCAGTCCTGCTTAAAGACAAAATCAAAACTCTCAATGGCATGATTGTTAGACTATCCAACATCCAATAAAAGATTAGTCATGCCAAGAAAAATGTGACCCATATTCAGAAGAAAAAAGATCAGCCAATAAAAATAGATGAAGAAATTATAGAGATCAAAAAGCCAACAGACAAGTAAAACAACTGTTATAAATATGCTCAAGCATTCAAAGAAAAACAGGAACATGAACACACAAAAAAGAGAAAGGATAGATTTATCTCTGTATGTGTGTGCTTATATGTGTGTGTATCTTTATTAAATCTATCATCTTGCTTCAGTGTGATAGTATGTGTGTGGTAGTTGGGGTGGGACCACATGAAACTTGTAGAAGTGAAAATATAATATCTGAAATTTAAAATTCATTTGCATGGGCTTAACAGCATATTAAACACTGTGGAAGAAAAACATGAGAAAATTTGAAAAACATAAATAAAATTTATCCAAAATAAAGCATAGAGAGATTAGACTGAAGAAAGAACTGAGCAAAGCCTCAGTGACCTGCAGGCCCACATCAAATGTTCTAACATACATGTTACTGGAGTCACAAAGGGAGAGGAAAGAGAAATAAAGATCAAAAAAGTATTTAGAGGAAAAATGGCTCCAAAATTTCTAAATTTGATGAATATTATAAACTAAAACAAATATTAGTTAATTGAAAAGATCAATGACATGAAGGCTATGTTAACCAGTTGGATGAAAGTATTTCAAATTATATATAGAAACAGTACACTGTACTCCATTATAGTATTAATGTACACTGCTATGATTTAATAAAAAAAAAAAGAAGAAAAAGAAAAGATCAACAAAATTGGCAAATCTTTAGCTACACAGACCAGAAAAAAAAAAAAAAAAAAGGAAGGTGGACTCAGATAATTAAAATCAAGAATGTAAAATGGAACATTATGACCAACTTTATTTATTTTTTATTAAATCATAGCTGTGTACATTAATGCAGTCATAGGGTACAGTGTGCTGGTTTTATATACAATTTGAAATATTTTCACTAAACTGGTTAACATAGCCTTCATGGCATTTTCTTAGTTATTGTGTTAAGACATTTATATTCTGCATTTAGAAAAATTCACATGTACCCTTGTAAGATGGACCATAGGTGTGGTCCCACAAATCACCCTCCCACCACCCATCCTCTCCTCTCACCCCCTCCCCTGTCTCCATATTCTTGGCCTATAATTGGGCTATCGCTTTTGTATGAAAGCTATAAACTAGTTTTGTAGTAGGGCTGAATACATTGGATAATTTTTCTTCTATTCTTAAGATACTTTGCTAAGAAGAATATGTTACAGCTCCATCCATGTAAACATGAAGGAGGTAAAGTCTCCATCTTTCTTTGAGGCTGCATAATATTCCTTGGTATACATATACCACAATTTATTGATCCATTAGTGGATTGATGGGTACTTGGGCCTCTTCCATGATTTAGCAATTATGAATTGGGCTGTAATAAACATTCTGGTATGAATATCTTTGTTGTAATGTGATTTTTAGTCTTCTGGATATATATCTAGTAGAGGAATTGCAGGATCAAATGGCAGATCTATTTTTAGTTCTCTAAGTATTCTCCAAACATCTTTCCAAAAGGGACGTATTAGTTAACATT
>CAUYTI010071264.1:0-18045 GCA_963575145.1 Galago senegalensis
GCCTGTGGTCCCAGCTACTTGGGAGGTGGAGGCAGGAGACTCGCTTGAGCCCAGGAGTTGGAGGTTGCTGTGAGCTGTAATGCCACAGCACTCTACCCAGGGGGACAGCTTGAGGCTCTGTCTCAAAAAAAAAAAAAAAAAACAAATGCAAACAATGTATCCTAATCATATGTACCCTTATGTTAATCCAAAAAAAATTTTTAATCCATTTTATATTATTTAATATTTTTCTGTATAATCTCTTAATATCTTTTGCCCACCTTTTTACTGAAGTTTTAGGCTTCTTTATGTTCGCCCTTCACCTGTGATATATTACAAATATTTCCTCTATGTTTGTTATTTGTCTTTGGATTTTACTTACGGTGGTTTTTTGCCGTATAGTAGTTTTTAATTTTTATTTATTAATTGTATCAATCTTTTATCATATTTGCATTTTGAATCATCAAGTCTCAATACCTAAGTTAGATGTCTATTATTTATTTATGTATTTTTTGAGACAGAGTCTTACCTTGTCACCCTTGGTAGAGTATTGTGGGGTCTTAGTGCATAGCACAGCAACCTCAAACTCTTGAGCTTAAACAATCTTCTTACCTCAGCCTCCCAATTAGCTGGGACTACAGGAACCCACCACAATGCCTGGCTATGTTTAGAGATGAGGGGAGTCTCGAATGCATGAGCCCAGGCAATCCATCCACCTTGGCCTCCCAGAGTGCTAGGATTACAGGCATGAGCCACCATGCCTACCCCTAGCAAAATGCTTTTAAACAAAAGAATAAATGCTCCAAGTTACTCATGATAAAAAGCTGAGAATTAATAGTACACTAATATACAATTTTTTACTCATCAAATTGGCAAAAATCCAAAGTTTCTAACTGTTGGTGAGACTGTGAAAAATCAGACATTCTTACCACTATTTATAGGAATACAGATTATCCTATGGACAGGAATTTGGCATTAGCTTATTATATCAAATACATTTACCATTTCAGCAACATTTTTATGTCTAAGAGTATGTCCCAAAATTTAATTAGAAAGAATGCAGAGTGATTCATACACAAGGCTATTTATTATAATGCTATTTTTAATAGTGATAGACTGGAAATAATCCAAATATCTATTGAGAGAGAATGGTTGACTAAACTATATTACCTCCCACAATTGTGAAATATAGTAAGCTATAAAAAATATTACTGTATACTATTAAAGTAGTTACTAGGATATTTTGTTAA
The DNA here is from genome assembly GCA_963575145.1 of Galago senegalensis. Lineage (NCBI taxonomy): Eukaryota > Metazoa > Chordata > Mammalia > Primates > Galagidae > Galago > Galago senegalensis. The sequence goes on from CAUYTI010071264.1 coordinate 1,230, forward strand.
GTTAAAAATAGTGAAGTTCAGAAGACTATAAAACATTCTATATTTTATCTGGCTTATTTGGGAATAGTGTAGAAGAATAGATCTATACTTAAATGCAGACAGAAATAAAGATAGAAAATACTATACAGAAAAGAGCTTAAGAGCCACATGGGACACAGTGCAAAGGTCTAAAAAGATCAGGTCTATACCGTTGGAAATTAAGCCATATACTTCTCAAATACCCTTGCATAAAAGAATAAACTATAGTGGAAATTAGAAAATATTTTGAAGTTAATGATAACAATAAGACATATGAAAACTTGTAGAATGCACTGAAAGCTATGCTCAGAGTAAAATTTAGATCCTTATTTGGATATATTATAACAAAAAAAGAAAACCAACGGTAATAAAAAAATCTATTTTAAGATGTTAGGAAAATAATGGCAAGATAAATTCAAAGAAACTAAAACCTGGAAATAATAAAGGCTAAAGGAGAAGTTAATAAAATAGGAAATAAATGGCCGGGTGCAGTGGCTCACACCTGTAATCCTAACACTATGAGAGGCCTAGGCAGGTGGATTGCTTGAGCTCACAGGTTCCAGACCAGCCTGAGCAAAAGCAAGTCCCCATCTCTAATAAAAACAGAAAAACTGAGGCAAGAGAATTGTGTGAGCCCAAGAGTTGGAGGTTACAGTGAGCTATGATGTTATGATACTCTACCAAGGGCAACAAAATGAGACCCCCCAAAAAAGCAAAACTGATAAATCTCCAGTAAGAATTCTTAGGAAAAGAAAAGAAGGTACAAATTGCTATTATCCAAAATGAAGAAGAGGATATCATAGAGATCTCACAGATACTAAAATAAGAGAATAATTTGAACAACTTTATGCTGACATATTAGGAAATTTAGGTGAAATGAACACATTTTTGGAAAAAGTTAGTCTTATATCTATCTATTAAGTATTATTAAAAATCTTTCCACATAAAAATGCCAGGCTGAGATATTAACTGGCTAATTATTCAAAATACAAAAGCATGATATTCCACAATGTCTTTCAGAAAATAAACACTTGCCATCTCATTTTATGATATGAACATAACCTTGACATTAAAATATGACAAATACAAAGTTGAAAATAAAGGTAAAATCTCCCATATGAAACTTAAGTTCAGTTGAATTATAATTCAAATGGAGAAACTCTAATTGTCATAACACTGCTATTTTTGAAATTCTGTGATTGCTAAAGCTTATATCCTTTTATTTCCATTTCTAGATAGGCTCAATACAAAGAATAAGTACACAAAAATATATGTATAAGAATCACAGCAGCATTATTTTACCAACCAAAAAATGAAAATAATTCATGTTTTGTAAGCTCCTACCTAACAGATACAACATAGGGGTACATGGCATACCTCTTGAAGGAAGACTTGAAATAGACTAGAACTTTTATTAACAAATGCAAACAATGTAACCTAATCTACATTTCTTTATATTAATCCAGAAAAAAGAAAGAAAATGATTCAAATGCCTATGATTAGTATAATGGATAAACTTTTATGTTGATATGCATGTGATAGAATACAGCAATAAAAATACAACATGAACAAGAAAGAGAACGGGTCCCTATAAAAAGTAGAAAAATTAGCTGAGGGTGTTAACTCATGCCTATAGTCCCAGCTATTCAGGAGGCTGAGGGAGGAGGATTCCTTGAGCTCAGGAGTTTGAGGTTGCAGTGAACTATGATGACACCACTGCACTCTACCTTGGGTGACAGAGAGAGACCCTGTCTCAAACAAACAAACAAAGAATGAAATGCTTCTATTGTATGCATCAAAATGGATGACTCTCACAAGTGTAATGTAAAATCAGTATAGATAGATAAGAAATGTTATCTACTACATGATTGCACTTACATAAAATTCAAAAATAGTCAAATTTTATCTATGGTGTTAGAATTAATGATACTTCTGTGAATGTTGATAGGGAGTAGTGATCAAGAGTGTGTAATAAAGGGACTTGTGAATGTTTTTGTAATTTTTTTTCTTTAGAGATAGTCTCTCTTTGTCATCCTTGTAGAGAGCTATAGTGTCACAGCTCATAGCACCTCCAACTCTTGGACTCAAGTGATTCTTGTGAGTAGTTCCCAAGTAGCTGGGACTACAGGCACCTGCCACAGTGCCTGGATATTTTTAGAGATGAAGTTTCACTCTGGGTCAGGCTGGTCTCAAACCTGAGCTCAGGCAATCCACCCACCTCAGCCTCCCAGTGTGCTAGGATTACAGGTGTGAGCCACCGCGCCCGGCCTAATGTTCTATTTATTGAATACTTGTTCACTTTGAAATACTTCATAAAAGTACACATTTACAGTTGTGCATTTTTTCTTTTATTGATTATACAGCATGTACCAAAAGTTGCACATTAAGTTGCCATACATAGGGGCTAAATGTACCTTTATTCAGAAAGTATTTATTATAAAGTCTTAGAAAGAGGTGGCCAACATGTAGAGACTATTTTGTAAGGTTTTTTTGGTTTTTTAGAGTCTCCCTCTGTCACCTGGGTAGAGTGCCATGGTATCATAGCTCACAGCAACCTTAAACTCTTGGGCTCAAGTAGTCCTCTTGCCTCAGCCTCCTGAGTAGCTGAGACTATAGGAGCCCGCCATCATGCATGGCTAGTTTTTTTACTTTTAGTAGAGACAGAATCTAGCTCTTGCTCAGGCTGGTCTAGAAGAAGCTCAAACCGTACACCTATCTCAGCCTCCTAAAGTGCTAAGATTACAGGCATAAGCCACTGTGCCTGGCCTATTTTGTAAATATTTTATGACCCTCATTTTGAAGAAGAAATTCAGCCCTGGGTGGCACCTGTGGCTCAAAGGAATAGGGCACTGGCTCCATATGCCAGAGGTGGCAGGTTCAAACCAAGCCCTGGCCAAAAACCACCAAAAAAAAAAAAAAAAAAAAGAAAGAAAGAAAGAAAAAAGAAATTCAGCCCCTCTATTTTGCCTGATAGCCTTTTCCAAATAATATTGCCCACTAACAAAAGCCAGGATTATTTGGTAATAATCTGCTTACATATTTATAGGAGGAAAAATTAATACTGGTCTATAGTATATAGTTGTTGTACTAAAACAAGACTACTGTGCAAAACATCTGAAAATGACCATTGATTACAATAAATGTAACCAGTTGCATCTTGAAAAGCCATAAGTCCATCATGATGCTCAAAAGGAACAAGTAAATTGTGCCAAGTCAAGTAATAACCTGACCTGTCTGTGTGTGTCTAGCAATTTATCCCCAATTAGAAAAAACACAGAAGTATATATTTCGTGGTTACTGGTTCAAATAACCATGGATCACCCGTTAAGGCTCAAATAGTGGATCATGGAAAAAGGATTTGTGATGGTGGTCCTTAAGCCATGTTCAATGTGAGAACTTCCCCCACACAAGAGTGTTTAAAGGTTTTCTGAGGGAATATTCAAGAGAATATGGGGCCTCATTCTAGACAAATGCTCAGGAAAGCTCATCTCCCTCTTGGTAAACTCTCAGAAATATGATAGGTGTATGTTGTTTACATAACCTGGGTTGATGGGTAAGCCCTTCTGAGAGTCCCAAGCAACAGGAGACAGGAAGCTGTAACACTTCCCTCCCTCCAAAAGAATAAAGTAGTTATCCCTGGTCACTCTCGTTGGTATCACTGGCAACTGTATTTCAATGAGGATTCTAAATCTCCAGGATTCTGTATAGAATGCAGTGTTTTCTAATTTAATGAAAATCATATCGTTTGTTTTTTTGTGTTTATTCTTTCTACTTGGTAGATTTGTAGGAAAGAAAAAGACAATATTGACAGTTGTTGGAAGATTGTTTATGTAGGGTGAGATCCTTTGGATTTAGCAATTATACGGTTATAATTTGTGTACTTATGTGGTATAAATCAGCTAAGTTATAAATGTTAAGTATATTCAGAATTGTTACGTGTCCTTGTCAACATTTTTGAAATGTGTTCTGTAAATCTTGACTTTCTCAAAAGTTTAGAATGTTTATTTATATAAAAAATGAACTAGTAATGTCTAATATAACATGCTAACAAAAAGAAAAAAAGAATCAAAGGGTCCCTGGGATGAAAATGAGATGAAGAATTTTCAGGTCACTCTAAATTCATGATTGACAACATGGTTATTATATCTTTGGACAAATCCCAAGAGAACCATTGTAAGAGTTGTTTTGTGGAACAATGATTATATACTATCAGGATTACTTTTATAAAAGAAGTTATTGGCTGGGCATGGTGGCTCACATCTATAATCCCAGCACTTGGGAAGCTGAGGCAGGTAGATTGCCTGAACTCACAGGTTGAAGTCCAGCCTGAGCAAGATCGAGACTCCGTCTCTAAAAACTAGCCAGGCATTGTGGCAGGCACCTATAGTACTAGCTACTTGGGAGGCTGAGGCAAGAGAATTGCTTGAGCCCAAGTTTGAGGTTGCTATGCACTGTGACGCCACAGCTCTCTACCAAAGGTGACAAAGCAAGACTCTGTCTCAAAAAAAAAAAAGAAAGAAAAAAGAAGTTACTGATATGATTACATGCTTTCTAAATCTGAAAGACTGTTAGCGTAAACATGTCTAGTGTCTGGTGTTCATTACATAAATATATTGTATTATTTACTACGAATTTGTGAACTTCTGTTCTTGTTAGTTTGACTAGCATCCTGAGCATCCCTGAGCATAAAGAGTTCACGTTCACTGGTTGAGCAACCCTCTGATGACTTCAACATAACTGGACAATTGTTTCTTTTATCTAATTAGTACAATAAGGCTGGGGATGGTGTGCCTGTCTGTAATTTCCCACTCTGGAAGGCCAAGACAGGTGGATTGCTTGAGTTCAGGAGTTCCAGACCAGCCTGAGCAAGAGCAAGACCCTGTCTCTATTAAATATATTAAAACTGGTGAGGCATTGTGGGGCATGCCAGTAACAGTTCCTAAGGAGGCTGAGATAAGAGGATATCCTGAGCCCAAGAGTTTGAGGTTGCTGTGAGCTACGATGATGCCATGGCACTCTACCCAGGGCAACAGAGTGAGACTGTCTCAAAAATAATAATAAGAGGAAGAATTAATGAAATTGTCTCTCATGCACTCTGGGAGGCCATAGTGGGCAGATAGCCTGAGCTCACAAGTTCAAGACCAGCCTGAGCTAGAGTGAAACTCTGTTTCTAAAAATAGCCAGGCATTGTGGTGGACACCTGTAATCCTGCCTACTGGGGAGGCTGAGGCAAGAGAATTGCTTGAGCCCAAGAGTCTGAGGTTGCTGTGAGCTATGACACCACAGCACTCTACTGGGGGTGACAAACCAAGACTCTGTCTCAAAAAAAAATTATCTCTTGATAATTTTATATCGATCTATTCTTTTTAAACATTGGAACTTTTATTTTTAAACTCATTTTAAAAATATTACCACTCTGGATTCACTTTGAAAGGATTTAAAAATATTTTTTTGAGACACTTTAAAAATATTACCACTCTGGATTCACTCTGGCACACTGGCTTACACATGTAATCCTAGCACTTTGAAAGGCTGATGCAGAAAGATCACTTGAGGCCAGGAGTTTGAGATAGGCCTGAGCATGTTGAGACCCTGTCTCTATGAAAAACTATCTGGGCATGATGTGCATGCCTACAGTCCCAGCTACTCAAGAGGCTGAGGCAGGAGGATCACTTGAGCCCAGGAGTTAAAGGTTGCAGTGAGCTGTGATGATACCTTTGCACTCTATTTGGACTAGAGAGCGAAATCCTGTCTCAAAAAAAAAAAAATAAAAAAAAGTTAGCCATGCACTTGGGTGTCTCAGTTACTTGGGAAGCTGATGTAGAATAATCTCTTGATCCTGGAAGCTTGAGGTTGCAGTGAGCTATGATGATGCCAGGACATGTTAGCCCAGGCAACAGAGTAAAATACTATCTCAGAATAAATAAATAAGTGAAAGAATTGGTAAATGAACTAATGGATTTGAGGTGGTACCTTCTAGAAAGTTAGATCTTAATGTGTTATGTCCTGTGTAGCTACTAATTATTTTCTATCTTAATGTTTATCTCTCTTTTATGCATTTTTAAAATTTGAAATGGTCCCTTGAGAGAATTAAAGTATTGCAGAGAGCTCTGATGGCCCAATTGAATTATAAAACATTAACTTATAAATCAGCAGTTCCAGTCATACAAGAGAACCAGATTTAAAGAACTAATATGTTGGACATAAAAAAATAATAAAGAGATGAGGCATATTTAGGTTCAGTTTAGAACCATGAGGGACTATCCTTGGGAAAGTAGGCTTTGACATTTATACAGTCTGAAACCTGAGATAAACTCTTAAAAGCAAACAGAGAAGGTTACTTTATATACAAAAGAACAATAATTTGAGTACCAGTACTTTTTCATCAGCAAACAGAGGCCAGAAGACTGTATAACATCATTGAAAAAGCTAAAACTGGCTCGGCGCCTGTGGCTCAAGCCACATACACCTAAGGTGGCAGGTTCGAATCCCCAGCCCATGCCTGCCAAACAACAATGATGGCTGCAACCAAAAAATGTCCGGGCGTTGTGGAGGGCACCTATAGTCCCAGCTACTTGGGAGGCTGAGGCAGGAGACTGGCTTGAGCCCAGGAGTTGGAGGTTGCTGTGAGCTGTGATGCCTTGGCACTCTACCCAGGGGGATAGCTTGAGGCTCTGTCTCAAAAAAAAAAAAAGAAAAAGCTAAAACTATCAGCCCATCCAGAATTCTATGTCCAGTGGAAATGTCCTTCAGGAATGATGGTGACATTAAGACAATTTTATAAATGGAAAAATAAGGGACATTTGTCTCTAGCAGACCTATACTACAAGAAATGATAATGGAAATTATGGGAGTGAAAAACAAATAACACTAACACAACCCTTGGATATTCAGGAGCAAGTGAAAAACATCAAAAATGATAAATATCTGGGTTGAAATAAAAGACTATTTTTACCTGTTTACGTTCTTTAAAACGATCTATGAATGTTGAAAGCAAAATTTATAATCCAAGCAGTCTGGGAGGCCAAGACGGGTGGATTGCCTGAGCTCAGGACAAGCCTGAGCAAGAGTGAGATACTGTCTCTTAATAAAAAAGAAAATAGGCTTGGCGCCTGTGGCTCAAGTGGCTAAGGCGCCAGCCACATACACCTAAGGTGGAGGGTTTGAATCCAGCCCGGGCCCACCAAACAATGACGGCTGCAACCAAAAAACAGCCGGGCGTTGTGGTGGGCACCTGTGGTCCCAGCTACTTGGGAGGCTGAGACAGGAGACTCCCTTGAGCCCAGGAGTTGGAGGTTGCTGTGAGCTGTGATGCCACAGCACACTACCCAGGGGGACAGCTTGAGGCTCTGTCTCAAAAAATAAAAATAAAGGCTCGGCGCCTATAGCTCAACTGGCTAAGGCACCAGCCACGTACACCTAAGGTGGCGGGTTCGAATCCCCAGCCCGGACCCACCAAACAACAATGACGGCTGCAACTAAAAAATAGCCGGGTGTTGTGGCGGGCGCCTGTGGTCCCAGCTACTTGGGAGGTGGAGGCAAGAGACTCGCTTGAGCCCAGGAGTTGGAGGTTGCTGTGAGCTGTAATGCCATGGCACTCTACCCAGGTGGACAGCTTGAGGCTCTGTCTCAAAAAAATAAAATAAAATAAATAAAAAAGAAAATAGCTTGGCATTGTGATGAATGCCTATAGTCCCAAGTACTAGAGAGGCTGAGGCAAGAGGATTACTTGAGCCCAGGAATTTGAACTTGCTGTGATCTAGGACATCAGAACACTACTGAGGGTCACAAAGTGAGGCTCCGTCTAAAAACAAAAAAAAGAAAAGCAAAAATTATAACATGATCTTTGGGAATTTTCTTTTTTTTTTTTTTTGAGACGGAGCCTCAAGCTGTCCCCCTGGGTGGAGTGCCATGGCAACCTCCAACTCCTGGGCTCAAGCAAGTCTCCTGCCTCCACCTCCCAAGTAGCTGAGACCACAGGCACCTGCCACAACACCTGGCTATTTTTTGGTTGCAGCCATAATTGTTGTTTGGGGGCCCGGGCTGGATTAAAACCTGCTATCTTAGGTGTATGTGGCTGGCGCCTTAGCCACTTGAGCCACAGGCGCCGAGCCGATCTTTGGGAATTTTCAATGTATGCAGTGTAATATATATTTTCACTGTGAGTATATAATAAAAATAGTATATAAAACTGTACTTATGATTTGTGTAGGAGGGGATAAGTAAAAGATCTTATATGTTTGCAAAATGGTATTTTACATGAAGAGATATAGTGTTATGGTTATTATTCTTAAAGATTACAGATGTATATTGATCCTGAGAGAACCCACCTAAAAATAAAAGAAATACAGGTCATAACCCAATAGAAATCTTAAAATGGAATACTAACAGATATCTAAATTATAGTATAACCTCCATAGTTGACCACTTCCCTACACACAGCACCTCTTTAAATTGACCTAATTTTCATAAACTGGATATCTGCCACATGTACATATCAGTACAGTAGTTCCTTATGTTGACAACCTCTGTATGTTAACAAGTTTGTTGTAGTCTCTTGGGTTACAGTCCCTCAGGTTATAGTCCTTTACAGAGGTTCTGCTGTATCTTTTTTGAACGGTAGGAGGGAAGCAACTCAAGAAACTTCTTTTTTTTTTTTTTAGAGACAGAGTCTCACTCTGTAGCCATCAGTAGAGTGCTGTGGCATCACAGCTCACAGCAACTTCCAGATCTTGGGCTTAGGCGATTTTCTTGCCTCAGCCTCCTGAGTAGGAGGACTTCCTGGGACTACAGTCAAGGAACTTCTACAACAACAAACAAAGGCAACAGATAACCAAATAATAAAATTGTTGAATGAAATCCAGTGCTAAGGTCTAAATGCTGCAATTAAAAGGCAGATACAAAACAAAAAACTATAGTCCCCACAAACATACAGTTTAGGTATAAAAACATCAATATTTTGAAAGTAAATGAATAGACACAATGATATTAGACAAACAGCATATAAAGTAAGGAATTGCTATATACTAATAGCAAATAAGGTCACTTTTAATACTGAGGATATTATTAGAGATAAAGACTAATAGTTCAGGCTTACTGCCTATAGCTCAGTGGGTAGGGCACGAGCCTCATACACCGGAGCTGGAGGATTTGAATCCAGCCCAGGACTGCCAAACAGGCCATGAAACAACATGACAACTGCAACCAAAAAATAGCCGGACATTGTGGCAGGCACCTGTAGTCCCAGCTACTTGGGAGGCTGAGGCAAGAGAATCGCTTAAGCCCAAGAGTTCGAGGTTGTTGTGAGCTGTGACGTCATGGCACTCTACTGCGGGCAACATAGTGAGACTCTTTCAAAAAATAAAAATAAAAATAACTAAATAAATGTAAATGGCTTGAATTCCTCACTGAAGAGACACAAGTTGGCTGATTGGATGAAAAAACACAAGCCATCTATATGCTGTCTCCAGGAAATAAACCTAACCTGAAGGACAAAAAAAGACTGAGGATGAAGGATTGGAAAACAAAATTTCAGGCAAATGGAAATTAAAACAAAGGAGGAGTTTTCAGATACCGGTGCATTTAAAGCAACTAAAGTTGAAAAAGACAAAGATGGACACTTCATACTGGTCAAAGGAATAATACAAGAGGACATTTCAATTCTAAATATTTATGCACCAGTTGGGTGCAGTGGCTCGTGCTTTGTAATCCCAGGAGTTGGGAGGCTGAGGTGAGTGGATTGCTTGAGCTCAGGAGTTCAAGATCAGCCTCAGCAAGTGTGAGACCTATCTCTAAAAAATAGCAGGGCATTGTGGTGGGTGCCTATAGTCTCAGCTACTTGGGAGGCTGAGGCAAGAGAATTGCTTAAGGCCAAGAGTTTGAGGTTGCCGTGAGCTGTGATGCTACAGCATTCTACCAAGGGAAACAGTGAAACTATGTCTCCAAAAAAAAAAAAAATTTATGCATCCAACTCAAATGCTCCCAGATTTATGAAACGGACTTTAATTGCTGTGAACAATATGGTATCCCACAACATCATATAGCTGGGGATTTTAACACCTCTCTGACAGAACTGGACAGATTCTCTAAACAGAAACTAAATAAAGAAATACTATTTGGAAGTCTGAGGTAAGAGAATCACTTAAGCACAAGAGTTGGAGGTTGCTGTAAGCTTGTGACGCTATGGCACTCTACTGAGGGAGACATAGTGAGACTCTGTCTCAAAAACAAAACAAACAAAAGGGTGGTGCCTGTGGCTCAAAAGGGTAAGGTCCCGGCCCCATATACTGGGAGTGGTGGGTTCAAACCTAGCCACCGGCCAAAAAAGAAAAAAAAGGAAGGGAGGAAATTAAATACAACCCTAGAACAAATGGTATTAAAAGACATATAGAGAACATACCATCCCAAAGCTAATGAATGTATCTTCATTTCATCAGCCCATAGATCATACTCCAAAATAGATCATATGGAAGGACACAAGTCAAACCTCAACAAAATTAAAATAATTAAAATTATACTTTGTAACTGTTTAGACCACAAGGCAGAACTCAACTCCCAACAGAAATTTCCATCCCACACAAAGGCATAGAAACTAAAAAACCTTATGGTAAGTGACAGTTGGCTCAAGGATTAGATTAAAGAAGTTATTAAATTACTTGAACATAACGACAGTGAATTTACAATCTACCAAAACCTGTGGGATAATGCAAAAGCAGTTGTATGAGGAAAATTTATCACATTAGGTGCCTACATCCAAAAAACAGAAAGAGAGCACATTAACAAGCTAATAAACCATCTGAAGGAAATGGAAAAGGAAAAGCAATCCAATCCCAAGCCTAGCAGAAGAAAGTAGCTTCAAGGAAAATGATATACCTGAGAATATGTCTAAAAAAGGAGGTGAAGGATCTCTCCAAAGGGAATTATGAAACCCTAAAAAAAAGAAATAGCAAAAGATTAACAAATGGAGGAATTTACTATGCTCTTAGCTGGAAAGAATCAACATTGGTTTGTTTGTTTGTTTGTTTGTTTGCAGTTTTTGGCCAGGGCTGGATTTGAACCTGCCCCCTCCTGCATATGGGGCTAGTGCCCTACTCCTTTGAGCCACAGGTGCCACCCAAGAATCAACATTGTTAAAATGTCTATACTGCTCAAAGAACTATACAGATTTAATGTGATCCCCATTAAAATACCATCATCATACTTTCAAGAATTGGAAAAAAGAGTTCTTCATTTTGTATGGAACCTGAAAAAAACCCGTGTAACCAAGGCAATTCTTAACAATAAAAACAAATCAGAAACATCACTTTACCATACTTCAGGTTATATTATAAGTGCACAGTGATCAAAACAGCATGGTACTGGCACAAAAATAGAGACATAGACATGTGGAACCAAATGGAAAACCAGGAGATGAAACCAGTCTCTTATCTCCATCTGATCTTTGATAAACCTAACAAGCATACACTGGGGAAAAGAATCCCTATTCAGTAAATGATGCTGGGAGAACTGGATAAACCACAAGTAAAAGAGTGAAGCTGGATCTGCACCTCTCACCACTTACAAAAATTGACTCAAGATGGATCAAACTTTTAAACCTAAGACATGATATGTTAAAAATCCTAGAAGAAAGCATGAGGAAAAACTCTTTCTTAATAAGGACAGCCTGGGGAAAGATTTTATGAAGAAGACAACATTGACAATCACAATAAAAATAAACAAATGGGACTTAATTAAACTGAAAAGCTTCTGTATAGCTAAGAACACAACAGGTAAAGCAAATAGACAACCTTCACAATGGAAAAAGGTATTTGTATGTTATGAATCTGACAAGGGGTTGGTAACTGGAATCTACAGAGAACTCAGATTAATCAAAAAAAGAGCAAACAATTTCATCTATCACTGGGCAAATGTATGAACAGAAACTTCTCTGAAGAAGACAGACAAATGGTTAACATACGTAAGAGAAAATGCTCATTGCCCCTAACCATAAGAGAATTGCAAATCAAAACAACTTTGAACTATCACCTAACCCCAGTGAGAAATAGTCCATATCACAAAGTCCCAAAGTTGCAGATGCTGGTGCAGATCTGCAGAGAGGAGAATACTTTTATGCTGTTGGTAGGATTGCAAACTAATAACAGCCTCTTTGGAAAGAAGAATAGAGAATCTTCAAAGAACCAAAAATAGACCTTCCATTTGATCCTGCAATCCCATTACTAGGTATCTACTCAGAAGAAAAAAAATCATTTTATCATAAAGATATTTGCATTACATTGTTTATTGCAGCTCAATTTATAGTCACCAAGATATGGGAAACAACCTAAGTGCCCATCATCCCAGGAGTGGATTAAAAATTTTTGGTATATGTATACCATGAAATACTATTCAGCTATCAAATTTGTATCTTCTGTATTAACCTGATAGAGTTGAAATACATTCTTCTTAGTAAAGTATCATAAGAATGGAAAAGCAAGTATCCAATGTACTCAACACTAACATGAAGCCAGTAGATGACCTAAACCTGTTTATGTAAGAGAAAAACTCAGATTCAAGTAGGGAGAAAAGAGGGAGGGAAGAGAGAAAAAAAGGGGGAGGGAGAGGATTGGTGTGCTCCCACCTAATGGGCAGAATGTAAGGGTATTTGGCACACCTCTTGGGTGTGGGATACAACTACAACAGGGACTATACCTAACAAATGCAAACCTTTAACCTACTTCTGTGTACCTCATATTAATCTGAAATTTAAGAAAACGATAAAATTAACAATAAGAAGGCTGGGTGTGGTAGCTCACGCCTGTAATTCCAGCACTCTGGGAGGCTGAGGTGGGTGACTATTGTTTGAGCTCATGAGTTCAAGACCAGCCTGAGCAAGAGCAAGACCCCATCTCTAAAAAATAGCCAGGTATTGTGGTAGGTGCATGTAGTACCAGCTACTCAGGAGGCTGAAGCAAGAGAATCACTTGAGCTCAGGAGTTTGAGGTTGCTGTGAGCTATGATGCCATGGCACTCTACCCAGGGTAACAAATAGATTGCAATGCACTAATAGTAGGAAACATTAATACCCACTTTCAACAAGGGCAGATCATCCAGACAGGCTATTAATAAGGAAACATTGGACTTGAACAATACTTTTTACCAAATGGGCCTAACAGGACACAGAACATTCTATTCAACAGTAACAAAATATATATTCTCAAATACACATTGTCATGACAGAGATTTCCAGGCTTGCCAGGAGAATGTCTTGTTCTCAGTAATTTCTTCAGATGAGTTATGATATTGGTGACTGTTGTAGTAAATATGATGTTTAATCCTCTATATATAGCACATGAAACTTTTTCCAAGATAGGTCAAATGTTAGACCACAAAACAAGTCTTAGTGAGTTTAAGAAGCCTGAAATCATATCAAGTACCTTTTCCAGCCACGATGGTAACTAACTAGAAATCAACAACAGGAGGCATTTCAGAAAATTCAGAAATGCGGGAAATTAAACAACCTGAACAACTAGTTTGTCACTAAGAAACTTAAAAGGGAACTTTTTTTTTTTTTTTGAGACAGAGTCTCACTGTGCTCTTCTTGGTAGAGTGCTGTGATGTTATAGCTCACAGCAACCACAAACTTTTGGGCTTAAGCTATTCCCTTGCCTCAGCCTTCTAAGTAGCTGGAGTAGCTGGGACTACAGGCACCTGCAGCAAAGTCCAGATTTTTTTTTTTTTTTAATTGTAGTTATCATTGTTTAGCAGCCCTGGGCAGCATTTGAACCCACCAGCCCCAGTGTATGTGGCTGGCGCTGTAACCACTGAGCTATGGGCACTGAGCCAAAAAGAAACTTTTAAAATACCTTGAGGTTGGCACAGTGGATTACACTTGTAATCCCAGCACTTTTGGAGGCTTAAGTGGAAGGATGGCTTAAAATCTGGGGTTCAAAATGAGCCTGGCCAACAAACAAAACTCCATCCCTAAGAAAAATAAGAAAAATTACCTAACCTAAGTGCAGTGGCTTATGCTTATAATCCTAGTATTCTGGGACGCTGAGGTGGGTGGATTGCTTGAGCTCACAAGTTTGAGATCAGACTGAGCAAAAGTGAGACCCTGTCTCTGCTAAAACAAACAAAAAAGAAAAACAGAGGCAAGAGGATTGCTTAAGCCTGAGAGTTGGAGGTTGCTATGAGCTACAATGCCATAGCACTCTACCCAGGGTGATAGCTTGAGACTCTGTCTCAAAAAAAAAAATTAAAACAAAATAAAGAAAGAAAAATTAGCCATGTGCGCACACCTGTAGTCCTAGCTACTTGGAGGTTGAGGTAGGAGGATTGCTTGAGCACAGAAATCCGAGATCATGAGCTATGACTGTGCCACTGAACTCTAGCCTCGGCAACAGAATAAGACCTCATCTCTAAAAATAGAATAAAAAACAAAATATCTTGAGACAGATAAAGTAAAAAGCTGACATGCCAAAACTTACATAACAAAAGCAGTTCTGAGAGGAAAGTATAGCAAGAAACATCAATATCAAAAAGAAGAAAGACCTCAAACAACCTTATGCATCACAGAAATAGAAAAAAGGAACAAATTATGTCTTACTTCAGAAGAAGTAAAGAAATAATAAAGATCAGAGAAGAAATAAATGAAATAGAGACTAGAAAAATGATGGAAAAGCTTGAAAAAACATAGGTTGGTTTTTTTTAAAAGATAAACAAAATAGACAAATCTTTAGACTAAGAAACAAAGAATACACAAAATCAGAAATCAAAGAGATAATACAGTTGATACCAGAGAAATATACATAAGAAACTTACAAAATACATGCTATTAAGTTCGATAACCTGGAAGAAATGGATAAATTTTCTAGACACATACCAACTACCAGGACTGAATCATGAATCGGTAGAAAATTTTAACAGACCATTAACAAGGGAGGAGACTAAATAAATCATAAAGTGTTCCATCAAAGTAAATCCTAGGACCTGATGGCTTCATTGCTAAATTTTACCAAATATTTATTTATTTTTTTTTTTTTAATTTTTTGAGACAGAGCCTCAAGCTGTCGCCCTGGGTAGAAAGCCATGGCATCACAGCTCACAGCAACCTCCAATTCCTGGGCTCAAGCGATTCTCCTGCCTCTGCCTCCCAAGTAGCTGGGACTACAGGTGCCTACCACAACGCCTGGCTATTTTTTGGTTGCAGCCATCATCTTGGTTTGGCACACCCAGGTTGGATTTGAACCCGCCAGCTCAGGTGTATGTGGCTGGTGCCTTAGCCATTGAGCCACAGGCACCGAGCCCAAACATATAGTTAAAGAAGAACTAATACCAATCCTTCTCAATCTATTGAAAAATTGCATAGGGAGAATATTTCCAAACTTTTATTATGAGGGCAGCATTACAGTGATACCAAAGCTAAGCAAGAACATCACAAAAAAAGAGAATTATAGGCCAATATCCTTGATGAACACAAATGTAAAAATCAATAAAATACTAGCAAACCAAATTCAATAACACATTAAAAGGATCACTCAGCTCAGCACCTGTGGCTCAAGTGGCTAAGGCACCAGCCACATACACCTGAGCTGGCAGGTTCGAATCCAACCTGGCCCATCAAACAATGACAGCTGCAACTAAAAAATAGCTGGGTGTTGTGGTGGGTGCCTGTAGTCCCAGCTACTTGGAAGGTGGAGGCAGGAAAATCCCTTGAGCCCAGGAGTTGGAGGTTGCTGTGAGCTGTGATGTAACAGCACTCTACCCAGGGTGGCAGCTTGAGGCTCTGTCTCAAAAAAAAAAAAGATCACTCATGATGGTCAAATGGAATTTATCACTGGAATGTAAAGATGATTCAGCACTCACAAATCAATAGATGTGACAGGTTTGGCACAGTGGCTCATACTTGTAGTCATAGCATTCAGTGAGGCCTTGGCAGGAGGATCACTTGAGCTCAGGAGTTCCAGACAAGTTTGAGCAAGAGTAAGACCCTGTCTGTACTAAAAATAGAAAAACTAGCTGGGCATTGTGATGAGTGCCTGTACTGCTGGCTACTCAGGAGCCTTATGCAG
The DNA here is from genome assembly GCA_963575145.1 of Galago senegalensis. Lineage (NCBI taxonomy): Eukaryota > Metazoa > Chordata > Mammalia > Primates > Galagidae > Galago > Galago senegalensis. Next base: position 17,297 of record CAUYTI010071264.1, read on the forward strand.
GAGGATCACTTAAACGCAGGAGTTTGAGGTTGTTGTGAGCTAGGCTATTGCCATGGCACTCCAGTATTGGGCAATAGAGTGACACTCTGTCTCAAAAAAAAAAAAAAGATACATCACATTAACAGAAGGAAGGACAAAATTCATATGATTATCTCATTAGATACAGAAAACGAATTTGACAAAATTCAATGTTCTTTCATGATTAAAACAGTCAATAAATTAGGTGTCAAAGGAAAGTACCTCAACACAATAATAACCATATATTATAAGTCCACAACTAACACAATGCTGAAGAGTTAAAAATTAAAACCCTTGGCTAGGCGCCTATAGCTCAACCGGTTAGGGTGCCAGCCACTTACACCTAAGGTGGCAGGTTCGAATCCCCAGCCCGGGCCCGCCAAACAACAATGACGGCTGCAACCAAAAAATAGCCGGGCATTGTGGCGGGTGCCTATAGTCCCAGCTGCTTGGGAGGCGGAGGCAGGAGACTCGCTAGAGCCCAGGAGTTGGAGGTTGCTGTGAGCTGTAATGCCACGGCACTCTACCCAGGGGGACAGCTTGCGGCTCTGTCTCAAAAAAAAAAAAAAAAAAGAAGAAGAAATCAGCACGTTAAAAGAAGAGGTAATGAAAGATAAGAGGAAAAGGGAAAATGACATAACGGAAGCCCAGGAAGATATACTTTTAAAAAGGAAATCATTCAGGGTATCACACACTACAGAGCTTTCAACTAAGATGAGAAATGAAGAGAG